>JAOTAV010000006.1:1710465-1728234 GCA_026546445.1 Cyclargus thomasi
GACCTTAGATGATTTTCCCGTATACGAAATTTTGTATGGGATCTGTAAGTCTATAAAATAATTTGTCTATGGTTATACTATTTTGTTTTTTTAAAGTAAATTTTTTAAAATAATTTATGTTTTTGCCTTACTACAAATACTTACACACTGTATTTCTTTAAGCTTCCCCATATGACGTTAGTTCGAGGAAGTGCTAAATTAGAAAATGTTGTAAAAATATTTATGGTTAAAAAATATTTGTATTTGTAAGCAAAAACTTTACTTAGTGCTGCAGTTCTAATGTCGATAAATCTATACTCTCCTTTAAGCCGTAATGTACATAATATTGTTACTTTTAAAAGTAAAACATTTCCTATTTCTCTCTTAGAGGGCATCAAATGAAATTAAACCCTCGTAAGTAGTTTCGACGCGTGCATTCGTTGAGCGGTGGTCTCGCGGGTGCCGCCAGCTATCGGCTTTTCACCTTTTATACTCGGATGATCTTTATTAGAAATGTTCTCATTATTTCTACAAAAGAGTGGCTTATCTTTTATTTTTTTTATTGCACTTATAAAGGTATTAGATGATGCCCTCAACTCCGTTGCGCCAAAATTAGTTTTAAACGCGGGAACCGTTCTCCGTGATAGAAAGTATTCTATGACCTTCCCGTGGACTTCCTGAATATTAGCGAAAACGGATCAACGGTTTGAGCATAAAAAAGTAACAAACAGACACATCGCATATTAGTATGGATAAGGGCTCAGCAGATACGAGGAATTTAAACACCTAAATGTATTGAACATTAGATGGGACTCCAAACTGAAGAACTGGATAAGCTCCATGCTCCAGGAGCCAGGTCCCAATTGAACAACTAATTGACTTGATTTTTGACTTAGACATAGTTGAAACGATGGAATGTAACGTAGGCTGCTTTTGGTCGTGGAAAAACATAATGTGTCTAATTTAGAAGCATATAAGAATGTTCGCATTTTCAAATTTTACGTAAACGCGCATTAAAGCTAGTTTTATAAAGGAAAACAGTAAAATAATCTCGTGAGGCGTGGTCAGGTGTATGTAAATAAGTCCCCTTGTGTCCCAATAGTGATCGATACGGATATAAGAGGTGGTGGTCCCAAGGATTGTTCCTGGTATCTGGGATGAAGATGTTTATGTATGAGAACGTGTGGGAAATTCCAAGACACAGAAAGTATAAACAAATACAATATACCAAACATACCCTTACTTGAATAGGACAACGTAATTGTCCGTACTCAGGGTCTCACCTAAGTCTGTGATGTTTTCCATCAAAATCTGTTAAGTGTTTTAAGCGTAACATACAGAGAGATGAAGTTGCCATTAAATTTGTATTATTATAGAATGACGTATAGATTAAAAAATATTTATTTTAACCCGACAGCGCCATGAAGGTTATGTTTTCGAGGGTATGTATGTATGTATGTATGTCTGAGGTGAGAAATGCTATTAAAACAAAATAATAGTAAACAGGTGTAATGTAAGTTTGACAAACCATTCCCCAAGCTATGAGTTACTTTCGAAAATATCTAATTTATCTTTAAGAAGATCTACAAAATTATACAATAAACAAGCTAAATGTCCAAAACCAGAAAAAGTTATATTGTATATTTCTTGAATGGTTATTTAAAGCCCTTCATTTTGATACCCTATGACCTAAATGGGCGGTAAAATTTTTTGGAACCGCTATTTAAATTTTTTCATTTTTTAATGTACCCAATGTCACATCCGCTATTAAAACAAATTAAACGATACTCATACCTTAAAATCCGACGATCCGTTAAGGCTGCAGAGAGTGCCAAACAATTATACATACATACATACATGCTCTCGAAAAACATAACTTTACTTCTGACGCATTCGGGTAAAAATTGACCCAAGTTGATATTCTGGGAGGCTTACTCGTAAGGCAAACTATGCATAGTACGTGCTAATTCTTTTCTTGTCTGTCATCTCGTTGTTTTTTACACTTGAGCGCGGTGCGTGAACGAGCCGAGTGTCGGTGGGTGTAAATTGAAACACTTGCAAATTTACCCCATACATTATTCATGTGCCAAACACCCTTACCCAGTCTGACAGTTTCTGTTGATGTACTCACAACTAAGATTCCGTTCTTAGTGTTTCGTTGAATAAAATAACAAGCGCTGTCTTTTTAATTTTGGTGCGCTTTGTTACAGGATTTCGATGGTTTTAAATTTTGGTTGCTGCTTTCGTCAATATTGTTAATATAGTTAAGAACATTGATGTACACGTTTAGGATATTAACTATTGCTTTAAGTTCAGTTTCGTTCCTTTGTTGGTGTTAAATTTTTTTCGAATGACTCGATATGTTTTCGTAAGATCCTGTTGAACTTGTAGTGTTCGTAGGTTAAGGTTTTTACGGGTCAAATATTGAAAGCAAAATATGGACTCCGATCAACTTTAGATTTAGCTGAAATTTTGCAATGCAATTTTGCAATATTACATATTTGCAATTAGGTTAGGCAATGCGATATCTCGATGTTGGATATCTGGTCTTAGGACGATAGAGCCGGAAAATAGTCGTAGAATCTCATAGATGAAACTAAGTATCCCTATCGAGTTTGGATTCCTTGGAATCGTTTTTTCAAAAACTCTTCAAATACAATATGATATAAAAAAATCAAAAGGTGGTTATAGCATCTCAAAGTTTAAACAATTGCTCCAAAGGACAAGTATGAGACATTAAGCAGGACAAGTATGAATAAATTCAAAGTTGCTAGAGTCAGGTAGTGTTACACAGATTTTCCAGTAAGCAAGCTCATGTTTACGAGCTGGAAATCAAAGTAAACAGTCCATTATTTAAGTGGGCGTAATTGCACGGCTTCACAAATCACGTCTACGTGGCGTATGAGTAAAGTGGGTCGCCATTATACACGTTACAAATGGCAACCATGTTCTCAGCGTCTATACAATAAGGAGTTAGTTTAGAACCCGCTGGCAAATTCTGACCCTAATAAATTTGCCGATTCGAATAGGCATTGTTAGACAAATGGTGCTGAAGATGTATGGAAGACATATTACTCTCGAGTTAAATTATTTGTGAGCGTACGTTTCTTGTTCATAACTGTGGTTATTACTCAAATACTAATAATAAGTAGCAAAGGCCTGAAACAAGTTATGAAATTAATATAGAACTAGAGGTCGCTTTGTGGTCGAAATTCGACCATAAATTTTTCTCACTTCAATCACAGGCTTCTAATTGGCATAAAAGTCTCGTTACTGGGCAATTTAATTTTTAAAAAAAATTACTGACTTCAACCCTACTTCAACAATATAAAAAAGAGTATTTCGTATATGATTATCGTGTAACGTCAGAATATGTGTGCAGTGAAGTGTAAGCAGCTTTTTATTAAAAATATGCAAGAATGTAATAAACAATATTTTAAAATAATATTGGTATTCCACGGTCTTCCTTAATATCAACTATAACTGGGAGAAATTTCATGCTTTAACATCTACGCGTCTTACGTAAAAAGGGGTACAAAGTTTTTCGCAAGATTTTACTTCACTAAGGCCTAAAATATGAAGATTTTTCTTATAAAACCTTGAGCAAGGTTTCCTTTCTGATTCAACGTTTTTAGTTAGATCTTTACAATAACGGATTATCGAATAAAATGTAAGGACTCCTTACATTTTATTCGATAACAGTAACATATAGTGATAAAATAAACACATAAAAATAAATTGCTATAAATCATTATTTTCACACGGTTTTAATTGTAATCAAAATTAAATTTAATGAAACGCCACTCAATATAAAATCTAAGCGGATTATTCATCACAAAAGCCAGCTTATTACAAAATTCAAATATAAATTCACACGCAAATTTATCACAGCGACGAGATGTTAATTTCAGACAAAACACATTTGCCTTGTAGAGCTTAATACAATTTCTTTTTCAGAGGCGTTTCCTCAAATAAATTACAAGTGCAAAATTCACAACAACATTACCGTAACAACAAAAGGCTAGCGGCTCGCGGCTCGTAACATCCGGCCGACCCAAAACTCAACCCTGATTACGGATTTCCGAACAAGAAAAGAAAAACAAACTTTTCATACACAATTTTCACCAAATGCAAAATTTTGTGGAATCCCTAAAATGACTACAGGACAAAGATAAAAATGTAAATAATAGTAAAGTTCATTGTTACGGCGAACATAGAAAAATACATGTATGTGATTATGGGGTGTCCAAAACGCCGGTGCACATAAATTCTACGTTCTATTTTATTCTTTCAATTGAACATTTTCTTTTCAATACAGCGTTTATATGATAATCGACGTAGTCAAACACATCTGGCTGTGGCTTGTAGTATTGAACGTATAGACAGAATCTAGGGTCTCTGGGCCAAGAAATTGCCTTCAGTTTCTCGTCAGGCTTAAAAGGACCCTTGCAAGTGTCAGAATACCGAACTTTTCTCCAAAGAAAGGGTTCCTTGTGTATTTTGCTCCTATGCGTCAGACTGTGTCGGGCGTCTTCTTTCTCTTTCACTGGCTTTGTCAACTCATACATATCTGATAACGATAAATACCAGTAATCGTTGCCCTCCCCAATGATTGGAAATAATATTTTGTTTGTGAATTGCGAACGATGTGTCATAACATACTTGTTATATTTCTTTTTGAGCTTCTTTGTGTATTCCGTATATTTAACAGATTTGAGAAGTTTTTCAAAGTCGGAGAGCTCATCTGTACCGCGTTTGGAATAAACTCCAGCAATTGCGTACGTTCTGAGTAGATGGTGCAGCTTAAAAACGACGAATGCTAGTTTCTCCTCTGCTTCTCTCTCTAAGGTTTTGAGATTTTCTTCCCTACTCTTGACTCGAAAATCTTTAGATTCAATTACAAGTTTTTCTCCTCTATCGACCACATCGTTAATCCAATTTCTGTATGAGCGGTAAGAAAATTGAGTGCGTCTAGAGTAATGTCCCCGCCATAATGCCTGTAAGGAAATTTTTATTGAGTGTATTTTATATTGAGTATTTGTGTTAGTAAAAGGCACATGTCATGAGTAATAGTAATTCTAAATAACCATCAGCATTGCAGCAGAAAGACACGCCTTAGGATTTTTATCGAGTTTGGACTAGATAGCCCAGTGAACCATGTATTTTTTTTTATTATTATATAATATAAACGTTGTCTGGCCTTACACGTATTTAAATAAATAAACATTTATTGGACACAATAGGACAATACATTATTTCAACGCTATCAGCGAAATATGTTCCACATTAATTTTTATCGATATAAATTACATTTAAATGATTCTACCGATAAAACGTATGCTGTTCGCTCGAATGCGGTACTACATATCCCTTTAATTCATAGTTCGATCAGATCTTAACCGATTAACAGGATGGTTGACCGCTCAAGTGGTCATCAACTTTAGCGCTCCAGTGCTCTATAACGCACTCAAAGCCGATAATTCCTGTGACTAATTAGTTATAACTAGAGGTCGCCCTGTGGTTGAAACCCGACCATAAATATTTCTGGATTCAACACAGACTTCTATTCGGCATAAAGGTCTCCTTACCAGGCCATTAAAATATGCAAGATTAAAGCTTTTTTTTTTTAATAATATTAGTATTTCACGCTTCTCCACCATATCAACTGTAACTGGGAAAAATTTCATGCTTTTACATCTACGCGTCGTTTGTAAAAAGGGGTGCAAAATTTTCCGATCGCGTATTATTAAAGATTATTGATAATCTAATTTGCTTTTAACTGGTTTTGGTACGTGGTATTATGGTAAGATTATTTGTTATCTGGTAAGCAAGTTTCAGTAGGAGAAATATTTTGGTATTGATGTCTGTTTTTAAAGACGTGGATTGGTTATTCACTTGTTGTTAAAGGTGGTTTGACATGTCTTGTTTACACGTATTAAGTAGATAAGTAGTTAACTAAATTTTAACTTAATTTTAGGTCATTTAACTTGCCACTCCCTACTAAATTTTGTGTTTATACGAAGTTAATATCTTGAAATTTAGTTACCTACTTAGTACGTGCCACTCATTTGTGACAAATTAAAACGGTCGTAAGTCAGATGCCTCTGTGGCGGTTTTTGAAACACGGCGATATAATTATATACTACAGCTGAAATGTATCACGTGGGCTTCGGCCTGACCGAGTATAACACCTCTCTCGGTCGGAAGATCTTCCTTTGGCCACCACGCACAGTCCCTACATCTCTTATCTTCTGTATCATAAATACGAAAGTAACTGTCTGTTTGTATGTTACTCTTTCATGCGTTAATTGGATCGATTTTAATAAAATTTTGAGTTTTACTTTGAGTTCCGGAAAAGAGCATAGGATATTATTTATCCCGAAAAAGAAATAACGATCCTTTATATAAACAATTTTCTTTACAACGGAGTTGCGGACATCATCTAGTATAAACATCAAATTCTGTTTCAGAAAACAATAAATCATAAGACACAAGTAAAAAACAATTACTTGAATCCGTGTGGCTGCGGAGTCGTAATACTCTTTGTGTTTATTACGAAGGGCCTCGCTCAAAGCGACGCGGTATGCTTGCCGCGCGATGTGGACTCGGTAAGCGCACTGTATCACAGTGGCATACCTCGCCAACCGGGCCACGTGCTTCCTGATTAAATACCCCCGCGTCAACCGCTGCAGCAGAACCGCAGCTTTGAAACGCTCGTGACGACGGCTCTCGGCCAAATCGACGCGTCTCTGTAGTTCCCCGAAATACTCTTCTATCGTTGGAAGGAAGCTGTGGACGCTTGCCATGATTGCTTAGTTTCAAGATTTGTTTTTGAGCACAAGAATTACGTTTTGAATGGAAAACCAGAGATATTACACACAAGAATACACAGTAATATTTTTGAGGTTTTGTTTGAACGTCATGCGTCAAAAGTGACGTTTTTGTTTTTTTTTTTGACACCGAACTTGTTTGAGCCAGGGTTATTAGCTTTTTAGCGTATGGCTTGGCAGAAATGACTGTTATAAGCAGCCGCTTCATAATCACCAATGTTCGTTGTTCGATATTCAGCACGATCATCGTGCAAGCGCCCACATAATCGTACATTGTCAACAAGCTGATAAAAGGCGAAAATCGGAGGAGAAGAGCGAGCGAGCCTTTACACAATCGTGCTCGCATGTCATCGTGCCGATTATGAAAAGGAACCATCAAATGAGTGCGCTTTTCGTTTATACAGTCGAGCCTGTGCTACTTTTTAAAAGTGATTTTGACATAATTTGTGATAGAGTTGACAAGAACCAGCAAGAACTGTAAAGCTGCCCTAAAAATGCAGGTAATGTCTGGTTTACACGTATTAAGTAGATAAGTAGGTAATAAAATTTTGAGTTTATAACTTCATATAAACACAAAATTTTGTAGAAGTGGCAAGTTCAATGACTTAAATTTAAGTTAAAATTTTGTTAACTACTTACCTTATTAACACGTATTAAGTAGATAAGTGGTTAACATAATTTTAACTGACTTGACTTTAAGTTAAAATTTAGTTACCTACTATTCTACTTAATACGTGTAAGCCAGACATGAGTTATAAAAAAGAACACTGGACCCTACAATTTTTAATTAATTATTAAATTAAGTACAGTAATATTTTTTTTTTACAAACAGCGACCAGTGTCTGATGTTTATTCAGCCCATTTGATATAAGCGTTATTTAATCGCACAATAACCCGTTTTTAGCGAGAGTATAGATGAGTGTTTGTTCGAAGCAAATAGTGAATACGAATTGTTTTATCGCTATTAAAATGAATATTTTAACTGTGATCACGACACATTATTCAAAGGTTTGAATTAAGTAAAACTTCCATTTATTGCAATTTTCAAATAAAAATCATCATATTTCATTATCTTTATATTAAAATTTTCATTCCGATCTTATATTACTGTGTTTTGGAGGGTATGAAAAACGAGAATGAAATAGTATGCGTCGCATTGCCGAAAACCTATGAAATTGAGTTAGAGAATATTGATCCGATTTTTAGGCGGACAAAAAGTCTGAGGTCGGCGATGCATCTCCGTCTGCGGTCGAGTGTGCAGCGCGCCTAAAAATTGTATCCTCACAGCATTTTAATAGATTAACGCGCCGCTGAAATATGAATCTTATGTTGCTATAATAAATCACATTTTCGAGATCGGTTTAAGTGCCACCTCCATTTAAAATGGACAGTTACAAATTCATCAAATTTAGAAAGTGAAACCCCTAAATTACATACATACTCGTATTGTTGAAATAAACCTGAAGCGATGATGCACAATACAAATACTTATTTGTACTTGTACTTACAAACCGTAGGACCAAGTCTCAAAACTATTTTGTCTGCCGATCGAGGAATAGATCAGGACCTGTGTCCTGATTTCCTGTGCCAAAACCTAAAAATCGAAACTTGAAAAGCACTCGTGTTCCTTCTTTATGCTATATTTTAGCATTCACTATGAATTATATATGATATTTATTAGATAAGCTTGGTATTAAATTATTTTTCAACATATCGTGAGCATGATCAAAAGCTTACCTAATATAATATGTAGGTATACTAATTGCCGCGGGAGAGCCATGCTTCGGTACAAATCAGCCGGCTCGATCGGACTGATACCAGGGCCTCACAGAAAACTGGCGTAAAACTAACTGAACGATTTATTTCGTATAATGAATTACTTTATTTTACGATCGCCATTAGTAATGTATATATATCTAGTATACTTTTTTCATCGTTTTTCGTCAATTTAACACACCAAAATACTAAACGTTTGAGTTGCGTGTCAGCTAAAGTAGCTTCGGACTAACTTTTCGTTTGAGTTGCGTTTGAGTTCCAACAATGGTTCAGCTTCGTTCCACTGAGCTGTCAAAACGATAGCGCAATACGAAATACGCCAAAAAGTCGAATAACGTTTCAGTTTCGTTTGCGTTTCACTTGAAATAACTTAGCGCGATTGCCCTGCAAATGACAACGGAACTGGACTTCCCTCGATATGTTTACGCCAAGTATTTCAATGCTGGGAAAGATAGTTAGAAGAGTGCTTAAAAAAAATCGCGACCATTGGTATCTTTGTGTAACAAAAGTAAATAATACTGTAGCTGCTGCACCACGAGATTCCACCTTTTTTTAAAGTGTTTATTCAGTAAAATTACATTTTTTTTAATACTAGCAATCGCCAAACTGAATGACAGTTTGTTGGCGATGTGGTCCTCATGTGGTCATATAAACTAAAACATGGTGTGTCTGTATTACATATAAAGATTTCACTATGAAAGTAAATCGAACAAAATTTATTGTGATTTATATGGTGAAACTCAGATCGCTAGCGCCCGTGCAAATCACAATTTTTTTGCTTTCACCGCCGCTACTTTTACAATAAACACCATACAAGGGACAGATATAAACCCTAAAGTATTATCACTTTTGTTGCACCCTGTATATTTAGATGGGAAGATATGCATGTTGCATTTTATATTACATGTTATATTTGTTAAATATTTACCAATAAATTAACTATCAAAATTATGATCAAATTATCAATCGTAAGCGACCCACAACGACCGCTAAGTGCTATAAATCGGTTTCATTTTGGTTAACTTATAACAATGCGGCTTTCGTGTTTTGTCCTCCCTAGTCCTGTGCAATCATATTATTCAACATTTGGAGTATACCGGAGCCCCCGCTAAGGTGAGATATCATGAATAATTCAACGATAAAATGGCAAGGTGTGCCTGTTTATTTATTTTCCCGAATATTCTTGTAATTTCCATACGTTCGTCGGTTTCTGATGCGATACAAACGGCATTAACGTAAATTGTGTATTAGAGTAAGTAGCTTATGAGTAAAACTTATATTGCATTGTTACTGAGCGGAATAATAGTATTTCTAATACTTACTTAACCCTAATCCTATGAAATGGAGTTTTTTTTACACGACCCACACTACGAATAATAAAAACTGAAAAATATAACTTTCATAACATTTTTCAATTGTGGTCATCTAAGGTCTGCCCGATACCCCTGAAGGCTACCTAAATATTGAAAATGTGTACATTGTACACACATTTACGACAAGTATCGTGGAACATGTTTATGATGGAGTTACTCTTCCTTAGTTCTTAATATTAAGCTTTTATGGCTCATTTTGCTCTGGAGCTATTAATGGTATTGTAGATTGCAGAGAAGAATAATTTTCAAAATCTTATTCTATAATAATAGAACTTCGCCACCCAAAACAACATTTATAAAAGTAACTTAGATTGACTTTCGAAAGCAAATTACGAATTTCACGATACGAATTACAAGCGACGGCGAGTTCTTTATATTCTCAGATTAATTAAAACAGGAAAGCGAAACGTCTACAAACATTTTACATAACAATAAAAACATTGATTGACATGCTTAGAAAATGGCTGCGAAATAATTAAACACTTGTTAAGCAGCTTTTTGTAATCCAAAAGGGATTTTGTACGAATAATTTTCGCAAAAGAAAAATAATTGTGGAGTGAATATTTTAAACGATACAATTTTGTACGGTGTATTGCAATTAAGAAGGAAAATTTGGATAAGGAAAGCGCTCGAGTAGGCTTTAGAAAAGCGGATCGGGGAAGACAGTAAGCCGCTATATTGAAAATTTTTTGTATTAATTTTTTGCGTTTATTTTTTAAACATAATTTACGTCTGTAATATTTCAGTGTAAGTCTTATCTAATCAGCCATGAAATAAATTTGTATTTGTTTTTTTTTTTTTGTGAAAATAACTCGAGAATTAAATAGAATTCTATATAACTATTATGTTTGCAGTCATAGAAAGGTCGATATTTTATTTATAACATGAAAGTATTTATTGAAGTCAGTGTTACAGTATGCAGTAACAGTTATAAATATATTTCAGAAATTCTCAATAATAACTGTAATAAATATTAAAACGGCGTTCTATAAAATATATTATTATTATTTTATAGGCCACAATCAAATTCATTAATATAAACAGATACAAGGTTCAACATTTTAGATTAATAAAAAAAATACTTACTATAGGAGAGCTTACTTTAGGAAAAATACTAACTATGTTTCGGCTCAAATGGGCTGACTGAAAACACAACTGAGATTTTTCGTTCGTCTATGTCAAACTCATACAAAACAAGCAAATGGATTATCGTAAACATACTACACAGGACAAATACAATTTATAGTTTTTTTTAATAAATCGAATAACAATATCAGAGTACTCCGGTACCCTAAAATAAAATAGAATCTTCTGCTGTTCCAAATTACTGGGACCGATTTTCAAACTTAAGTATAATCGGGATCGTATGTAGCGATTAAAAATATATTACTACACTTCGTCCATTCCCTTTTAATGACAGATTTAAACTTGATTAGTTATACCTGTTTGAAGCATATTAATTATCTACATACATACATATTAATTACCTTTTAGGTAGGAAACAGTAAATGACACAAATCGAGAAAAAAGCATGTTTGACATTTTGTACGTGCTTATCTTTGGAACTACATGAAAATCGGTTAAGCCGTTTAAACATTGTTAGTGTGAAAGTGAGGAAGTTACTGAATGTTTGCAATATTAAGTCGATGATTCTCTAAAAACTTATTTAGGGCCTGTTACACCGCTTAAAGATAGTCTATTTATTCGACAGATTTTGTTTGGAGAATCTGTCAAAAAAGTTGTGGATAGCCTAACAGAAACTTTAACAGTAAGCGGTGAAACAGGCCCTTAATCTATTATACATGGTGCAACAATGGTAAATGATAGAGTTTTAGGGATGGTATGTGTCAATTTTTTATCTGAACTATTTATCAGGGATACATACGATCCCTAAAGTTTTATCACTTAGTTTTGTTACACCCCGTTTTAAAATAAATTGGGATTTCCCCTTCTGACGATATAACTCCGGAACGCACGAATTCCACGGTTTTGAATTCGTTGAAAAGGTTTCGGGCTCCATGAGGTGTGTTGCAAAAGTTACCAGGCGTACGTCGCGGGCAACAGCTAGTAATTCATAGTTGTGTATCAAAAGCTTGATACCAGTTTTGGACACAACATACAATGATTTCGTAATTTTGCGCATGAGAACTATAAGTGGGGAATAAATACGAATGTTTAGTGCGCTGTATCTGGGTCTTAACTGTTTTATAGTTGGGGGTATTAGTGGAAATTACTTCCAACACTGCATTGCAGCTCCTGGAGGTATGTAAGTGTAATTAGCGAAACACTCCAGTGCTCCGTGAACATTATCTAAGTTTTATTTCATTAAGAGTTAATTACACACCTAAGTGATATTGGATGTAGAGCAGTCGGAACAGCGCTGATTTCATAATTTAGTTTTGAATGTTACTAGTCTGTGGTTTCTGTTTCTACTAAGATACCTTCATTATAAAGCAGTGAGTCTATACGGCGAAGGATTAAAAGGTATAAGAATTGATGACTACATAAGGTTAAGCTGAATAAATTACAATTTGTCGAAGAATAAGGTCCTCTTATGTACAATCAGGCAAGTTGAAACAGATACAGTTTGCGGCTCTAGTGCAACACGGTCACATTATCTGTAGACCTCGCTGGAATGTGAAGCCCTACCCCGTTCCCCTTTTACCGGCTCCCCGCGCTCGCCTAGACTCATCAGTACGGTCAGCTCTTTCGTTGCCTTTATATAATTTTTGTAATGAGCCTTCAAAGTTGGGCAAGCAAGTCAATTTGTTTAGTTATACATTTTTTTAATATATATATACGACTCGATAAATTAGGTAATCAAGAACAGCTTTTGTTATGAAACCACTATCATGAAAGTAATATTTAACATTTAACATTGATAACTCAAACAGACTCTTCCAGCGGTGCGTACAAACTGACTAGAGGTGACGTCATAACAAGGTATCCTTTTGTATGGAGCGTTTTAGGAAGGTCAATTTTAAGAGATTTTTTTCAATTGCCATATCTTCAAAATAATTTAAACCATCGGCATTCTTTCACCAATATATATTTTTGGGACGTCTTTTATAACCAATAATAATCAAAAAATATTTGACTAGCCTATTGTAGTCGTCGACGCCAGGTCTACAGATAATTTGACCGTGTCTAAATGGCCGCGTTATGTAAAACAAGCCGACAGATTACGACTTACATGAAATTAACACATATCCAAATGACGTAAGAGTGTCAAGTGACAGATCGGTTTTTTATCTGCAGACTGGGTTTGACATAACGCGACCAATTTACTTAGATGCGCAATCTAGTAAGGGGGGTAATCGTCCAAGATTACCCACGATCACGTTAAAAATCTAAAAAAAACAATCTTAAATGTTTTTAAGCACATGCCGACGCAGCTCAGCATCTTATGCTGATTAGCAGTCAGCGCTGATCTTCCGCTTGGTCGACAGGTGACGTCACGGACATCGATAAGAGCTAATGCAATAAAAACTAACAAAAATGTTTGCCATTATCAATTTTAACTAAAACAACTCTCTCTCAAAACAAACCTTTGATTTTTAGTTTAAAAAACTAGATGAAAAAAAATCCGAGAAGCACTGTACTGTGCATGGTAATTTGTTGTAATCCGCGTCCGAATCTGTGTTTAATGAATGGAAATCAATGAATTTGTGAACGATTGTCCGGACTTCGGTGCACTTTAAGTTCAATTGTTGTAACTGTTTAAAATCGTCGTACTGTAATGTAGGGATAAATATTTATGCAATTTTTTTTCGATACATAAATTTTTCATTTAGAAATAAGTTAATGTACAGATATCTGTATATTGTTTATTTTATTTCTAAATTTATAACACTTTTTTCGGTGATCAAAAAACTTTCACTGCGAACTTAAACTTTAATTACGCTAATTACAGTTCAGATGATTGTATAAACATAATGAAAGTTTTAAGACAAACTATAAGATCATTGCTTATCAGCAAGCATTAAAAGCGTATATGCAGGTAAATTGGACTTAGATGGAATGGTCAGATGGATAGAGGCAGTCGTAAGTACACAAACATCATTTTTATTTAGTTTATTCTTCAATAATATGCCCAATGCAAAGTGATCAAAAGTCTCCTTTTTTAAAATAATATCGCTAATTTATTAAGCTGACTTAAATTCACAACAGCTCATTTACTTTTCAAAAAACGTATTTACTTCTCTACACAACCATTGATAGCGCAAGTGCCATGCATCGTAGAATATGAAACTGATTTCAGTTATCTGTGCACTGCGACTTGTGAAATATAAATTACTGCATGAAACGAAGCGGAGTTCGTATTCATGTTTTAATGAATGGTGTTTTTCCTCGTGCTTGAATGTGACAAATTGTTACTTTATCTCGCGTGTGCTTTTAGCTTATCATTAGAATTTAACATATTATTTTAGCCAACCTTTGAATCCATACTAATAGAAAAGTTTGTAAGTTTGTTTGTTTGTGCTTCCTTCACGCACAACGAAGCGACGAATTGACTTGAGTTTCGGCAGATAGGAGATTAATATAGGCTACTTCTGGTAGTAAAAAATATAAGGTATCTACTATTATTATAAAATACTTTGTCTTACGAGGGTATTCGAATTTTTACTCAATTTTTGCAAGTGTCGATTGCGTGAAAACTGAAAATTGAGTAAAAATTAAAATATATGATATGCAATAAGATTTTATGTAGTTATAAAATACCACGCGTATGTTCAGTATAACTGCTTCAAAATAACTTATCTTTGAGGTGCGTTTCGATCGGGTCAAATGACACTGCACCGTGACGCGACAATACTAAACGTATGCAATAGTAGACTCTAAATAATTCTAATGCATCTATGCGTCACGTTGCAGTGTGAATTAACCCTTACACAGAGGTATTTATGAATCTAGAATGTGTTATAGGCGATGCAGCATGGCTTTAAATACACTTTAAATACTTACACACTAATAAAAAGAAGTTCTTCTTTAGATTTATTGTGTTAGTTTTTTCTGATAAATTAGTTCAGTTTTCATTCTTCAGTTCATCATGTGATGATGATAGCTACAAAGGAATTTACCTTTCATAAATACATCAAGTTATTACCAAACATTCATTATAAAATGTAAATAAGTTTAATTAATTTGCTCACTAAAATTATACAATTATATTTTAAGCTTTCCATAATTGATTACAACAGGAATTAATAAACAATTTAACTGGTGCATACTTTCGAAGTGACTTCATGAGATAAAAATGTTAAATGTTCTGTTATTCTACTTGTTCTTTAATGGACGGTTTTTATCCTCAGCACGATTGTCTGTCACGATCATAATTAATAGGGAATAAGCATGGTATTTTATTATTAAATTAAATAAATCTTATTATTGGAAAACTATGTAGTCCAATCAGTTTTTTTTATAAAATTGAAAACAACAAAGTTACAAGCCTTTAAAGTAGTCAGTTAGAAAGAGAGATCCGATATTAATTGTGAAAAAAGAGATGGGTAGAAAACTTACATCGCTAATATATTATTTATTTCTCAACAGAATTCAGAAATTTTTTGTGATTCTGTATATCTTTAGGCCTTTTAATAATTTACATTCAATAAATTTTGTTTTACACGCATATTCCCTATTTGCGCTGCGAGTGTGGAGCCCGCATTAGTGATCAAGATATAATGTATATCAATAACTCTTCCAGCATAGTGTGCGGTCTGATGGCGGCGCTATGGGTGTTCCTGCACCGACAGTACGTGCTCTTCATGAGGAATACCAAGGTCCTGAGTAACTTCCTGCAGAAGAAGTGAGCATGTTTTATAATATGTTGCTGGTTATAATGAACATAAGTTTTTCAAATGCATATCATGCATGGAGTGAGTTATGTAAGGTCCAAAATTACAGCTAACGTTTCAAATCGTTACAGTAAATGTTACTAAACAAAATATTGTTACTTCTGAGTTGAACAGCTGTTAGTGAAGATAGTTCAACTCATATGTGCGCGCGTCCCTATGTGTGCGTGCGCTCGTGAATACACAAATTCATTCGTGTAGCAGTGTTGCGGCAGGGGTTGTCGTAAGCGATGCTTACGCACACATGGAGCCGCTAAATTGAGTTGACCTAACTTTATATGTTGCGGCTGTGTTGCCTAGAAAAATAAATGAATATTGTATGTCCCCAGCCGCTTCATCTACCCTGGCTTCATGACGTTGGCGGTGATGTCGATCCTGTTCCCGCCCGGCATCGGCAAGTACATGGCCGCCGACCTCGGCAACCAAGAACAGGTATGACCAAAGACAGACCACAGACTGCGAAAAATTTCCCCATTGACAAAAAAAAACTTTATTCTGTCTATGAAAGACTTCGATCGACTGTCATCGTAAAACTGTCACGACAAGACGCTAGATGTCGCTAGAAGGCTCACTTTGAAATCAAAAAATATAATTATAGCATATTCTATGCTACACGTGTAAATAAAAATATATTAATAATAGTATAAAAACACTAAAACACCCTTTACTGATCATCATAACGAGACGATGTGCGTGCGCTTGTAAATACACAACATCCATTAATGTGACAGTAACGAGCCAGGCACCGTCCGAGTAAACAAGGCTTACCCACACATAGGGCCGCGCGCACAATTTAGTTTAAGAGGATTGTGCACTATACGGTTCTCATACAACGGGCCATAACGTTTTCCATCCTCTAATCCCTCACCTAGAGTAATGATTTTGTAATATATTGTGGAAATGCCTCAGAACTAGGCGTCTATGTTTTTAAATATTTATCATAGATTTTGATATATTTTCATTTTAGTGGTTTCATACAAAACAAAAATGTTTCAATATTTTCAAATATACAATAAATATTTAAACAATAAAAACATAGATGCCTAGTTCTAAGGCATTTTCACAACATACTACGAAATCATTACTCTAGGTGAGGGTTTATAGGGCGGAAAACGTCATGGCCCGTTGTATGGAAACCGTTTGGTACACAATCCGTGTAACAACTAAATTGTCTAGTTAAGTCGCAAGAGTTATATTAATTTTGTTGAGTACAACTCAACAACCTTTATAGTTGCATGCCGAGGTTATTCATTTATTTATTTTTATAAGTTTATCTATTATTCTGGCGGTGTAGTTAAGCTTCTTATTGGTCCCTGCAGAATAATAGCAAGCTTGCATACTACACTGAGTCGGAAAGTAAATTTTTGGCATCACACATATTATGTTCTATAATTGTCTGTACTTATTAATATATATCATGTGTTGTGTAATAGTGAAAATAAGTACACTCTTGTTCGTAAAATGAATGTCTGGAACAATTAATTTCAGGTGCTCTCGCTGTTCGCGAACTTCACGTGGTCCGACGAGCTGACGGCGGAGCAGGCGGCCATCGTGGACCACTGGCGGACACCCGAGGTCGACCACTTCGGCTGCCTCGTTATATACTTCTTCTCTATCGTGAGTTTTACTAATATTTTATCCCCATCCCCATACTTTCATACCCATGCTAATAAACAATTAAATTATTATAAATGAAAATATCGTTTGTCGCTCCCTCAAGCCCTAACCAAGCAACCAATTTACTTGATTTTTCGCATAGACAGTTGAAGTAATGGAGTGTAATATAATATCCTACTTTTGGTGTTCATATTCAACGACGCGCAACAATGTATTATCATAAAAAATCCATTACTAATCCCTACTTCTTAAGCGATCGTGAAACAATAAAAATCGCCAGATTGTTTGAACCGATTGAAGATTCTGTGCGTGGCCTAATCTCAGAATGGCAGACCCGTTGGG
>JAOTAV010000006.1:1728334-1750330 GCA_026546445.1 Cyclargus thomasi
TTCTGTATATCTTTTAACCCACTATCGTAATAATTTGCATTCAATAAATTTTGTTTTACACGCATATTCCCTATTGAAGTCAATAATTATTTTACGTCTTCAATAAATACTCTAGATCAAAAAAAAGTAAAGACCATAAAGTAAAGTAAACCGTCCACACCTACGCCCCTTCTTATAGTTCTCTGTCGTTATCCCGGCGAGTAACAATTAATCTATATACCCTCTAAGCCAAAAGAACTTTCTTTGTTTTATTTTTGACACGAAACTCTACTTTATGAGTTACGATGATAAAGCTTGCCTTTAACTCCGTTGCATCAAAATTTTATTAATCGGGCTGAAACCATACATTTTTAGGATTCCGTGTCCAAAGGGTAAAAACGGGATCCTATTACTAAGACTTCGATGTCTGTCCGTCTATCTCCAGGCTGTATTTGCAACAACAACTACCCATTGTTCTTTAGTACTGTTCTTCACCCAAAAGGTAAAAATTGGGACCCTATTCTGCCGTCCTCAAGCTAAAATGCCGGTATGTACAAAAGATTTTTTTGAGTTATGAGCAAAAAACGCGGCCATTTTTTTAAGGGCTTGGTACTTCATAACGACAATATTAATTTTAATGACTATAAAATGACTATAAAATCTACAAACATTTTGATAGTCCATGTCGATAGAAACCTTTTTCTGATTATGATGGCATCAAAGTGTAAAAATCGACAAGATGTTGGTTAAGGGAATTTAAGCTTGAGGACTGTAATATTACTAAGCCAACGTCTGTTCGTCTCTCAGTCTCCACACTCTTTCTCAAAACCAGAGTTGAAATTTTCACAAATTATGTCTATACTTCTGTCGACACTATAAAAGCAAATACGAAAAACAAAATTGAATATTCCTCTTCTGTTATACTGTAAAATCATAAGTTTTGTGAGATAGTAAACTGGTATATATTTTTGATTACTCGTCGTCCGCTAAACTAGACTAAAAACTTTGCTTATATCAAGTCAAGGCCGGACGAGATTATGATAATATATTTTATGGTATTCGCAACGGAACATTTTATTTCGTAATACAGTTCAAAAAATTGTAACATTTTATATATTTATATTAATAATTATAAGGTTCGTATGTCTGTTTTCTTTTAAACGCCAATATTAGGAACTACTGGCTCGAATTTAAAAAACTATATTTTTCTGTCATATACGGTAAAACCCATTAATCAATGCTTTGATACAAAATTATAGTGAGAAAAAGTTTGTGACATCTTAACGGCTAGAGCGTAGGATTTGACTTTTTAATGATATTTTAGGAGGAAAGCTAGCAGACGGGTTACTTGATGGAAAGCAACTGCCGTCGCCCATAGACACTCGTGACATCCGAAGAATCGCAGGTGCGTTGCCGGTCTCTATGAGGGAACAGGGAGTGAGAATAGCGATTAGTGATTGGGGAAGTAGGGCCGCTGCGTGCACAGTCAAACTCACTAACTTAACGAAACACAGCCCAACGCCGTTTCACGTCAGTTTTTATGTGACTCGCAGTTAGCTGATACCCAGGATTAAAACCTAGCTGGCTACGTTATTTTAAGAGCTTAGACTATTCCCCTGCTGGGTAAAGGTCTCCCAAAAGGTCTTCCATCTTTCCAGTTCTAACGTCTTTGGCTACATTTCACAACCGAAAAATATTACACTTTTTTCTATAATAAATCGCAAGTAACACTGCAGAGCACAGCTATTTAGATAAGATGTTAATCTTTGATATCGTATTCACAATCACGTATTTTAGTCAGGATTTGAGTTCTAGTTCGTGACCTTAAATCTCCATGAGCCTGAGAAGAATTTTGAATGTTTGTCTAATTGTCATTGAGAATAACCTACTAAAGGTTGTATTTGCATTTAACCTTTCACAAAGAGACCCATTTTGCAACCAGTAACAAGTTTGGCGGGCGATTTGAATATGACTAACCTAGGTCTAGCAAGCTATGTCTAATTCATAAGATACAGCATAGGATTATTTTAGCAGCATCGTTTTTCATTAGAAAATCCAATAGCTACTTTATTTTGTCGGGCTATTTCATGTAACTATTAGTCGTGAGACTGAATGAGATATAACCCGAGAAAATTATATAGATTTGCAGTGTGACTATGAATCAACTTATGTAATAGCTTAGACGCCGATAATCCTTGTTTCCCAATACTCGATATTATTGTTTCGTGATTAATTTAAAGATATAAGTTATAATTTAAAATTAAAATTTCAAGAACTCTACTACACTTTCTTAACAGCAAAAATAAAAAAAAATGTGATTATATCATAATAATAATGTGCACAATAAAAATAATCTTCAATAAAAATATCAAATAAATAAAGAAACATCACTAACATAAATTATACACAGCTATAATTATGAAAATGTAATAATGTGTGTATGAGGTAACAGCAGAATTCGCATATTGGGAAATCCAAAGAAACTTTTTTATTAATTATCAAAACGGCTCAATTCTTGTGCCTCGAATCTCGTTTGTAATGCAAAATGTCTAGTAAGCGAAGGATTCAACGCCTATGCGAATGAGTCAGAGCACATTATAATGTTAAGTAACGTTCATAAAATGCGTAGGTTCTCATAGATTTCACGTTATGGCATGATACAGTCTCTTGTGGTATTTTACGGCTTTTTGATTAACCACTTAAATTTAAAATTGTAGGTACGGGTGCGTGTTACTATATTATCTACCCTCCCTAACCATCACTCTGTTTTTATAATATAAAAATTTTAAATAAAAATAAAACTTTTAATATCATACCGAAAAGAGCGTATCCCACCAAACATATAAATTTAAAAAAGAAGAGCTAAATTAAATACCAAATACTTGCGTATTTGTATGGGCTTCGCAGCAAAAAGATGGCGATTTAATTGAATGACAAGTTTATAGGAACTAAATAACATTATAAACAAGAATAAAACTCTATTTCCATATTTTATTGGATACGTATAAAAACTGATGTTATTTAAAATATGAGATCTTAAAGTAGGCTGTCAACTTTGAGGGCTCATAATAAAAAAAAATTGCTAATCAAATACCATTCTATCTAAAAAAATACAATTAAAATTATTCATCTAAAAAAATACCATAAAAAAAATTGCTAATCTTTGACCCAGGCAAATATTAGAATAACCTAGAATCGAGCCCTAGCGGATTCGAATTCGCGCGCACAGAAAAGGGTATTTTTCGATAAATTCCTCCTCTCCGTCTTAGATGGAATAGATTCTTTGTTTCAGACGTGCAAGAATGTACTAGTACTGGCACGTAAACGACCTCGCCAGACCACTTCAAACTTGTACCGGTACTGGAATCTTAGGTAAACTACCTTCTGTTATGTAAGAAGGCTAGGACAACCTGGATTATGGTAGCAATAGTAAAATTGATAAATAAACTTGTTGCTATATGTAACTGGTAAGCTATAGTAAGATATGAAGCTAGCGAGCTAGAAGCAAACTTCTATTAAATAATATTTAATTTTATTTCTATTGAACAACAAAAACAACGAGTAGACTACAACCAGGTTACAACACAACACTTTGTTGCTAATCGTGGATAGTAATTGCTTAGAGAAAAAAAGTTAATTTTTTCATACAAGGTTAATGACTACTATTGCCTGGATTGAACGAAAACATGGTATATATATATGGTGGTAGCGTGTGTGGTGGATTAATAGCTTCACCAAAACCGCTGTACTGCGCTCTAGGAACGTAAGACAGAGGCGGGGGACGGGTAAGAATACTACCAGCGTCGGTATTGACGGCCAACTGACAGAGTAGCACGGCCGGTAACCATGGTGACCCTCCCCTGCCTAACCGCGCTCATACCCAAGTCCCGGTGTAGCTCCTGTGGTCAAGGTATAATAACAACTTGACTCTTTGTACAGAAATACAGTAACGTATCTAATTAAATACTTAGACACTACTTAAAATTATCGTAACAATTTTTATGGCTGACTTAAAAGTAATGTTGCTTAAAACTATTACCAAACATTGGCCCGGTTAATCAAAGAATGTGACATAATGCTTATTTTAGTAATAAATTAAAACTTTGTTGTAAAAAAAAGTTAATCCAAGATTTTTATGAGATTTAGGATGAGCAGATGGGTCACCTGATGGATATTGACTGCCGTCGCCCGTGGACACCTGTAACAGCAGAAGCGTTGGAGGCTATTTCCGTCATCAAAATAGCCGCCAACGCTTCTAGTAGCCTATGCTATGGGAATAGGAAACAGAAATGGAATGAAATAAAAATTCAAATAAAGAACAGGCAGTTTTTTTTTCCTTATTAAAATTTTTCTGTTTAAAGTTAGAAAGATAATAAAGAAGTAGACTAAAAATAAAGAGTGGGACTAAACGCCTACATTTTAGATACTATAATAAAAATAATATCTATGGACGCTTCACACCACGTCAGTCTGACCCCGTACTAAGTACCCGAGGGACTTGTGTTACAGGTGCCAGACAACAGAAATATATTTAATAATTTTTATACTATACATATATTAATTTAGATTTTTATCATATGATACACATATTTAATACACATCCATTACCGTCTTCACCATAAGGGCACTCGTGGCCAGTGCCCAGGGCCCCCATTCTCGGGGGTCCTGAAGGATTCTCAATTTCTCTTACACATTTATTCTCAAAACATTTTTGTCGCGCACATAACACTTTATTCATAAACTCAGAATGTAATCAGAATCATTAGTTATTAGTTGCATGTAAACACAAAATTTAGTAGCAAGTTGCAAGTTAAAATTTAGTTACTACCTACCCAGATAATTAGAAATTTTTCTGCTTTTTCTGTTAAGTTGGTAAGCGGGGCTTGTCACTTGACCCATTTGGACAGGTACATGTCAGCACAATTTATTAAATTCATTCAGTTATTTGGATTCGAAAAGAGTTTTTCAAAATATACCAAAATAGTGACTTCTCCGAAACTTTCAGTTTTGTTTAATATACAATCAGTGAAGTTCAAAGACATACAGATGCATCTAAGTAATTTGGCCAAGTTATGTAAAACTCAACCAGCAAATCACGACTTATATGGAATTGACATATTCCAACCAAATGACGTAGATCCGTCAACTGGCTATCTTTCAATTTCCCCCATTATACAAAAGTAGATATGAGGCTATTCGATAAGAAACAATTTACTTATGAAATAACCTCTTATCTAGTTTTGCACAATAATTACCAAGAAAAAAATATAATCAGTTTTTTTGTCTCCTGAAGTGTAGCCATTTTTAAGATGCGAGATTGAGGCAGTAATATATAATATAAAGCACATCCAAGACCTTGGAACATTGAAAAACTTTTGCTCCGTTGGCGGGATTTGAACCTGTGACCTTGGCTTAAGCTGCCAACGCCCTTACCAATTGAGCCACAGAGATCGTCAAACGTCTATGTATGAATAATATGATAAAGATTTCAGCTCTTTATTTTCTATTGGATATATGTTTTGTCTCTGGTAACGCACCAATAAAACTGCAATGACACTTGTAGCTCTACCATGAGTTGGAAGCAATACAATTCCTTACTGCCTCAACCTCGTGTCTTAGAATGGTTATATTTCAGTTAACAAAAAAAATGATATTTTTTTTCTTAGTAAAAAGAAGCATCATCAGTTTTTTTTTGTCTCCTAAAATGTTGCCATTTTTTAAGAAACGAAGTTGAGGCAGTAAGGTATCGATTTGTCGATACTCGACACCGACTACGTAAGTTTTTCGTATGGCAATTTTAGTTCCGCAATTGACCGCTAGATGCGCTGCAAAATTTTGCCATACTAAAAAATTACGTAGTCGCAATCGAGTATCGACTAATACTATTGCTGCAAAATCATGGTAAAGCCATAGTTTCCATAAAGCTAACGTCTATTTGCCGTAACGTGGCACGAAACTACAAATAACATGTTAAAATTTATATTAAATTCCGTGCTAACTCATTATAAGCCGATCATTGTCATTGTAAAAAATGTCCTTATTTCATAATTATTAGAAGTACTAGCTTTTGTGCGCGGCTTTTATCGCGTAAAAACTGGCGTGAAACGGCGTCGCGTTGTGCTGTGTTTCGTCCAGTGAGTGAGTTTACCGGTGGCCCAGCTTCCCTAATCCCCTTTTCCTATTCCCTATTCCCTCATAAAAAGGCCGGAAACGCTCTTGCGGCTCTTCGGATGTTACGAGTGTCTATGGGTGACGGCAGTTGCTTTCCATCAGGAAACCCGTCTACTCGCTTGCCCCCTAAATATTGTAAAAAATATTTCTATCCCAGGGGGCATTTTTTCAGATTCAATTTCATTTAAAACCGTTTTTAGTTGCATCGTGATTTACGAGCAAACATCCGTACGAACTAAGTGCAAAATTGTTGTTAACTACTTGACATTTAGTTTATTTGGCGAATTTAATATTTATTGCCATGTCGCCGAAAATGTCTTAAGAATTGATGAAATGCGAACGGACATGACAACACCGGCCGCTTCCGTTGCTCGTTTACCATGTAGATATAACGTAATGTTATCACAACATGCTAATAAGCTGCTGTCGATCATGGTGATATTTACGTAACACGCTATAATATACAGTTTCTATATCTTTTTACCCACGACGGAGACGTTTTAAATGTGTTTTTTTATGATATTTAGGGGGCAAGCGAGCATTGGGCTACCTGATGGAAAGCAACTGCCGTCCCCCATGGATACTCGCGACATCCGAAGAGTCGCAAGTGCGTTACCGGCCATTTATGAGGGAATAGGGATAGGGGATTAGGGAAGTTGGGCCACCGGTAAACTCACTTACTGAAAGAAACACAGCACAACGCCGTTTCACGCCAGTTTTCTGAGTATTACTCCGGTCGAGCCAGCCCATTCGTGCCGAAGCATGGCTCTCCCATATCAATGAGCATCAGACAGACTCTCAGAGGCCGCGGACGCTCTAAAAGAGTGGGGTTAGAAGTTGTGTGTGTATGTTTGTGCAAACCAATGTTGCCACTTATGTTGAAATCTACTTGTCCGATTTTAATGCGATGTTTAAATTTGGATTTTGATTTAAATATTGCATAATATATGGACCGAAGACTAGACTAGACTACTAAACTTTTTTCTGTTTCCTTGGTTTGCAACCGGCTTAAAGAACTTCTCAATCGCTCTTATTCTGTTATGCTGTATCATTATGTGGAATATTTAAAAATTTGTATAGTGTATTATCCTGGGTTGCTTAAAATTTTTAAAATAAAAAAAAATAAAAATTTTAAAAAAACCCACGACGTACATTTAATCATAACTTCAAATATTAAAAAAATATATTATTTATAAAAATATTATTTATTAATTTTTTTACACCCCTTTATTTGTATGGTCTACATTTTATTTACTGGTTGCTCCGGTAAATCCTTGCGTCTATTACCTTATACCACTGACTTTTACTTTTATTACACTAACACTGACGTACGTATCGTCGCTGCGAGTGCCAAATTCCATGTGTTTTTTTTTATTTTTCGTTTTTTCGCTAAAAATAATCTCAGTTTTGTTCTGCACATTCTGATAAAACCATTTTCGTAATATATCATGTTGTCGTATCAATAATTTTGTATTTTTTTTATTTTTAATCCAATAACATGTATTTTTTTGTTTCCCACAACCTGACCAAAATCGCGTATGGAACTAGGCACTCGCAGCGACGGTGTGACATACGTCGAATTTTTGTGAGACCTCTGGTGGATCCAATATTTATGATTGCATTTTTGTTTGTTTTCTATTTCGTTGTACGTTATATAGCAAAAAATATATAAAACGCTGCAGTAATATTAAAAGTAAAATATTTATTAATTAACGAACTTAAACGTAGAAATTTTTTCATGAACTTTTTACTTAAATCGACAAAGCAAAAATTATTTGTTACAGAAGTTTTATTTTAAATAAAACTAAATTGACAGCTTACAGCTGTTTTATAAAAAAGCTGTAAGCTAGAGGATTCGACAGACGTAGTTCTGCCGGTCTAGGTTTGTGAATCTAAACCATTCTCAAATCCCCTTGGAAAAATTCCAGTCGTTTGGGACTTGGGAGGATTTCAGTGACAAACACACGCACATAAGAATTATACAATATATTTCTTATTAAGTTTTCATGCATTAGAGATGACATAATCATACTTCATACTAATATTCTAAATGTGAAAGTTGAGTGTGTTTGAGTGTGTATGTTTGTTACTTCTTCACGCTTAAACGAGTGGACTGATTTTAATAAAATTTAGCATGTAGTTAGCCGGTATGCTGGATTAACGCATAGGCTTCCTTTATACGCGGGCAGCACCGCGGGGCACTGCTAGTAGCAGACATAAAAGTTTGTGGAGGTAAACGTTGGAAAGAATAAACGAATGTTTGCAAATATATTATGTGAACTTTGAAGAGTAGAGCTTATTAAAAATTATTAATTATATAACTTTTATTTTATTATACAAAAACCATGAGATGGACTCGTAAAATCATGAAAAATATAAATTAACCGACAGTTATAACATTGCTCAGTAACCTACTTCTTTAATTCGACTAATCAAAAACTTGTATCACGTGTTTTCGTTATCAACAAAAAGCTACGTTTAATTATGTAGCTATTATAATAATTATTACCGTACGTACGTTTTGTTGTATTCCGTAAAAGATATTGATAGTACCTGTTTGCACTAGGGTGTAATTTTCACGTAACAGTTGTCAGCTTTTACCCTACATTTTAAAATGATTGCGTAAAACAAACCAGTACTAGGCGAGCTATTTCAATTTGTTCTCTCATTGATATTATGTACGCACATAAAATGTACATTCTTATCAAAATTATTTAAAGACACATTTATGATTTCGAAACAATTATATAAGATAATATAAAACAAAACGATAAAAAAAAATCACGCACAATAAGAAACAAAATGTACAAGAACATGTTACGAATGCAATTAAGACTACAATTAACACAAAAGTGATTATTCTACGCAATTCAATTTTGTAAGTAGAATATCGGATGTGAAATCTTAGACTTTGTGAATACATCATTAGCCGTGCGAATGGTCTGACTTTGTGTATCCATATACACATACTGGATACACAAAATATACTGGATAATATTGTTTACACAATCCAAACACACGGAATAAAATATTGCTAAAATTAATTTTGCTTCCGATTAAATTATAGGTCAGGTAATGCTCATCATTTTTAAACAAACTGCAGTTTCCTTGCGATTTTTATATGCGAAAGCTCCAGCTAATGTTTCGCTTCACGGAGAAGATCAAAATCTGATTAGGAGCTAGTATTTACATTAACGGAATACGCTAAAAGAATCCACTAACGTCGAGGAAATTAATTAAATACATGCGATGAGTTGAAAGTACAGCCTTTGAACGCAAATTGCATTAATTATACTAAAATGCCGTTCCGGTGTATTCCGACCGCTCCGTGCATGTTGACATTCAAAGTACGGACTCGTTAAGGACGATGGCCCTATCTTCGGAGAACACTTCCTAGATGTCCCAACATCCCTCACTCGGGCCGCGCGTGGTTTTCTCGGTCGCGCCGCGGACCCTTTCTAGCGTCAAGGTCGGCGCTGCTCATATATAACAAGTTCGGCCGCGGGCAGCGTCACACTAAGTTACTTTCACGCGAGCAGTGCACATTTGCTCAAAATGTACAGGCTCATTTTAAGCGCACTTTTGATCGCGACCGCCGCGTGTCAGGAACAAAGGAGGGTGCCCAAGTACGCGGGTGATCCCAGAACGGCCGCTATCGTTCAGGAGGCGCGGTACCTCAGCGGGAATGGAGCCTTCGGCGCCGCGTACCAGCAGGAGGATGGAATCGACTTCAAGGAGGAGACCGACGCCGAGGGCAACAGGAAGGGCAGCTACTCCTACATCGACCCGACCGGCCAGAGGAAGACCGTGAACTATATCGCCGGAAAGAATGGATTCCAGGCCATTGGCGACCATATCCCGACCGCGCCTCAGCCGGCCGCGCCCACGCCCGGATACACCCCTGACCCCCGATACAACTCTCCGGACTACAAGAGCCAGCAGTACACCGCTCCTCAGCAGTATTCGGCTCCTCAGCAATACACCGCTCCAGTGGCTCCTCGCAACTACGCTGGCAAGCCCGACCCGGAAGACGGCCAATACTATCCTGAGTTGTACGAGCAGAACTACTCCGCCCAGCCGCAGCCCCAGCAGTACCAGCCTCAGCCTCAGTACCAACCTCAGCCACAGTACCAACGTCAGCCTCAGTACCAGCCTCAACCTCAGTACCAGCCTCAGCCTCAGTACCAGCAACAGTACCAGCCCAGCAACATCTACCCGGGAGTGACTCAGGCTCAGTACAGCGGAGTGCAATCCCAGCAGTACCAAAGTGCGCCTCTCCCCCAGGCCAGACAGGCCTACTACGAGCAGACTACACCACAGCCCACCAGATTCTTTCCCCCAGGGAAGTTCAGCTTGAACAGAGCCCCCGACGGCTACACTTACTCATTCCACAAAGCGTAAGAATCTAACAAACTTGGCGGTTCGTTAGAAGCTGGCGCCGTTCAGCTCATTGCCAAGTCATCGTTTCAGTGCGGAGGACGAGTGTGTCGTGTGGTTGTTTTGCTGTGATACGTTAATTAATGGACAATTTTGTTAGTCTTGTTACTAGACGACGGGTGGAACTGAAGAAAATTGTAAATAAATAATTTAATTCAAATAGCCTTTTATTTATAGATCCTGAAGCCTTTTTTACCGACCGAGGATACAGATATCTACTACCTACACAATATTATACTGAATGACAATAAGGTCATATTTAAGGTAACATATACCAACGGATATGTAACCTTAAATATGACCCACAGATTAGGCTTATTTGCAAAATTTGTATGCAAGCAAGACACAATGAAATAAAGCTAAAATAGCAATGCAAGTACCTACAATTTCACCAAAGACTTTTCTCATTTAACGTCGATTTTATCACATAGATGAAGCAACTAATAACTACCATTGACTCACAAATTATACACATTATAGAGGTACATTATTATCTTTTAAATGAAAATAAAATCCCTTCGAAACAAAACAAAAAGGAACAAAAAAGAAAGGAACACTAAATGTCAGCTTAGTTCCTGATCTGGAGATAAAAAATTTCCCAACCGCATTAGCGGGCTCTTACGCTATATAGTATAAGAGCCACAATAACTCACAAGGTTCATTGTAGGTGTGGGCCGTGTCCGCATTCTACTGCAACCAGCAACTAGATCACCTTAAGATATTACCACCTTTCATTTTGCCATTATAAAAATAATAAAAAAACTATGTCAAACGTTATCTGATAAGAGCGTGGAGTGCTTAATTGCTTGTAACAATATTTCCCAAATGATTGATTGTCACTATGAGGGTGACCATAACATCGGATTTTCGTGGATAAAAAAAGAAATAAAGTTTATGTATTGTATGGTTGATTATGATAAAATGTTGTAATGAAATACGATTTTATCAAATTACAGCTTTATGCGAGCCTAGTCTTTATCTAGGTTCTGTGGTTTAGTCTATGACCACAAGGCTAATTCTAGTTTTAAGATACCTATCACGTCATCACGATCACGTGCTTATCTAAACCATCTATATATTACTCAATTTTTTTTTGTTCAATTGAACGAACATAATTATGTTCAAAGTAAAACTTGGATCCGTCTGGTATTTTTAGTTTTACTTTCAAGGTAAACATTCTCTTTTACTTCCGTTTAACTCGAATTTCAAAGTTAAATGGATATTTGTTAATGTTATAATTACTTATATGTGTAATATATATATATATATATGTTTTACGCGTTTTGGTATTGGACGTGTATCAAATATGTGTATCATATAGTATAAATCTTAAATATGTGTATAGTATAAAAGTATTAAATATATTTCCGTTGTCTGATACCCGATTACGTGTATTAACACGTCCCTCGGGTACTTACCACGGGACCAGCCTGACGTGGTGAGAAGCGTCCGTAGGTATAATATATAATAATGTAAAGCCCTTGGATTCGGCAAAAGTAGCAGATATTTACGTTTTTCCTAAAATAAAAATTGTCATAAACATTTATCTTTTAGAGACGTATAAAAATTGTTAGAGCTCTCAAACATTTTGAATTTAAGATACAGAAGTATTGAATTAAACTAATTTAAATTAAACGTATTCGTAGATAACATTTAGTTGTATAAATTACAAGAGGTTAGCACTATAACTAGTTATAAAAACGTTAATTAATTATTCATTTCCTGGTAACATTTGAAAAGCCTTCGAAAAATATGGCCACTCTTCAGGTCACTTACAAAATGAGATTAGTCTATAAATATTTATTTTTTATGGATACTAAGAAGTTTAATATATCGTATGTCGCTTCCGCATTATTATATTTTTCTTTCAAAATTATTATATTTTTTAATTAAAATTAGTTTATCGCGTGGGAACACTTTTCTTCAGGATAAAATCTTATGTCCTTTCCCGGTACTCAAAGTATTTATATACCGAATTCCAGCAAAATCAGTTCAGCGGTTTGAGTGTGAAGAAGTGACAGACAGACAGACACACACTTTCGAATGTTGTAAAATTATTAACTAATACCTATTAGTATAGTAGCATGGACTAGCCGTCTTGGTTTGTGAAAAAAGTACCTACAAAAATTTTTATTAAAATTAGTTTAATAGTTTCAGCGAGATGGGCGCACAAACATACAATACAAACTTTCACATTCATAATAATCATTAATAAGACAAAAATGAGATAAGGGGTTATAGAGAACAAACAGACCTACCTCTGTATTATTATTAACTTCCAAAAACGAGGAGGTTATATGTTCGGCTGTGGTTTTTTTTACATATTAGCATTTGCAGTTGTTCTAAACTTACTTTATATGTTCTTCAAATTTAGTCCACCGAGTAATGATCGACCAAAGTAAAGACAGTATACCGTAATGTTATAACTTGAAATTTTCGACATTTTTATTGCATTGGTTAAATATTTTTGGATTATCATTTACTGTATTATTGTTTAAATTGGATAAAAGCTACTGATTTGTAAGATGTTTAAGATGATGTTATTATATTAGCAAAAAACAAACCCTGTTAATGTTGGAGGAAGAGAAAAAAAAGTAAAGACAGTCTACTGACCAAAAACCAATAACAACATATCCCTAAATGTAACAAAAAACTACCAAAATTCGGCACCAACGAAACTTCAATATATCGAGCATAAATCAAGATACCGAATAATATTTTCATACAAACAATAACCATTCGGCCACAAAGGTAACCTTTACAATTGGACACAACAAACAATCGCTTATTGGTTGGGCGATTGTATTGAAATTCATGCAATGTTCCATAAAACAATAACAATAATTGCAATATTGGATTGAGAAATAATTCATGTCCAATTACATATAAAAATTTGATCTGATCTATAAGCTCGTTAGTCTTGGTAGAGTTGAATAACGGATACATTTGTTACGAGTAAGCTTGGTTATAAATATATTTTCCATAAAAAAATATATAATTCATTTTATAATATTTTCCTGGTCCTAAAACCAGAAATTTTCAAATTTTGGCCACTCCTGCTATTTACATCCTTAATTGTATACCTTTATTAAGCGTGCAATCGTGTACAATTCTGTGGTAATTCTTCAACGTTAAGAAACATTTCTAGCCTTGTTAAATGCACGGGAGTCGCTCACAAATCAATACTCGACCGACTGAAGATTCATTAAACCATTCAAGAAATATCTCGGAGCAGGAATAAATTAACAATTTTACTGCCAAAGGAAATATAAAACTAAGCGGAATGAGAGGTAAGAATCAATTTGAATGTTCAGGTGAAAAAGGAGAGAGAAAACGTGGAGTTATTGGTTAACGGAATTCTATAACTAGCAACAAGTCGACTGCACAAAAACTAGGTCGAGTGTCAATAATATGATTTAGTTTTATAACAAAAACGTTTAAAATGCGCGTGGCTATGTTTTATAGTGGTTTCATAGAATAGGTACAGTCTTGGGAGTTAAAGTTTAAAACTACTACGATGGTAGGAATCCGGCAAGTGGATGTGTCTTCCCCCTTGCTGCATATTTTATTCGCCGATTATAATCGATGAAATTGCCATGTATAATGTATGTAGGTAAGGTTAATTTCTTGGATTATGATACTTTTCCAGAATAAAATATGTCATATCTACATTTTTTATAAAATTTGTCATATCAACATTTTTTCATATAAATCTTCAAGACCAATATTAAACTGCTAAAACGCACAACGTAGTGATTAGCTAGTCATCGAATATGAAGATTTTGCATATATCAACAAAAATTTAAAAAATACATATTTTATATTTTTTATTACACAGTACGCGTAAAGTTGCAAATATAGATTCTAAATCACTGACGATCCCAAAAGGGTATTATTAAAAATGAAAACGTATATTCTGCGCCTATTATACTCAAAGAAATGTGGGCCAGCGCAAACTATAAGCTGGGTTTGTTAAAATCGTAGTTCGCAGTGTTCTCAATTATTTATGAGTAACGCCGTTTGTCCACCGCACGCCGTCACCGTCAACGAGATTATTTCGATCCGATAAAAGTCCACGTGAGATAGGCGACAGGTTTCATTTTGCACTACGCAACTACATTACGGCGACGACCACGCTAGAGGAATGTCGCTAGAAAATTAAACCTATAGCCTACATGATAAAGTTGCCTTTCATCGGTCCCAAATTATCTCGTTGACGGTGACGGCGTGCTGTGGACAAACGGCGTTACGTTCGGTACCGAGCCGACATTATTCGGTTAATTGTTAATTGGCGCGCGGCTATTTTAAAATCGTTCCGACCTAGGGATGCCACTTCTAGGAAATCGCGTAACTTTTAACAAAATAGCGGTCAATTTGTTAAGTATTTAGCAATTTTGTGAATAGGTAAAAGTTAATTTAGGTTTCTATGAAGTCATAAAAATGTTTACGCCGCGAAGTCAAGCAGGGATTTGTGTAGACATAATCACCGATGTTCGCTATTCGACACGATCATAGTGTAAGCGTCCACTTGATTGTGAACTCGCCTTACAAAGGCGAAATATCGGAGGACAGAGCCGTATGCCTTTTACATATAATATAATCATGCTCGCGTATCTTCGTCTGTATTTGCCAATTATGAAGAGGAACAATAAAAAATCTCGTGTCACCTTGCTTCTCCGAAACGTCTTTACCGATTTACATTGAATATCATATGTACAATCAGAGAAGTTGAATCAGATACAGATCGTGGATCTAAGTGATTTGGTCGGGTTAAACTCAGCCGACAGATCACGACTAACATGGAATTGACATATTCCGCCCAAATGACGAAGGTCCGTCAACTGGCTCACTTTCAATTTCCCCCAATATACATTGTATATTCACACTTTTGTGGATCTGTGAATTGGCAACTATTTATTTTTCAAAACCCAAACAAATGGGCAACGAACATTTAAAGAATATTCGAAGTCAACTTTGATGAAAAGGAAGTTCTGCATTTCGTTCTGCCGTACCATAGAAAGGTATTGCAATTTTATTCATATCCAGGTATCAATAGGATTGTAATAAATGTTCTATTTTCAATAAATCGATCGCCATCCCTATTCACGTGCGAGTGTGAAATGTACAATTCGCAGTATCAAAGCCAGTCGAAAAATGAGCACAAGAGTTTGTTCAAAAGTTTGTCGGGCTGTATAAAGACTAGCATTTAAAATGGCAAAGGAACAAACACAACTAAAATAAAGGTCTATTTTTATAAAAAAGGGGGCAAGCGAGCAAACGAGTGTCCTGATGGAAAATTTGTAAGAAACAGAGCGTACAAGAGAGTGATAAAATTTTAGGAGTAATTGTTAGTGTTCTTTATGTAGAGAATTCACTGTGAACGTAGCAGCAATGAAAAGGCAACTTTTTGAGAGTTTTAAATTTTTCATTCTAAAGTATAATAAGTTATAACTGAGTTGAAAGTTAAAATATACAGAATTCGATCAAATTATTAAATTTGGAAATGTCCTGATTCCACGCGGGCAAATCCGGTCAGTCAGTAATAGGTAACTTCTAAGATCAGTAAAATAAAACGTAGAGAAATTTAAGGCCGGCAACGTACTTAAAATTCTTCGGATGTCACGAGTGTCCATGGGCGACGGCAGTTGCTTTAAATCAGGTAACCCGTCTGCTCCCTTGACCCCTAATTATCATAAAAAAACCTACATACATACTCTAGAAAAACATAATCCTTCTAGCGCAGTTGGGTAAAAATGTACTCGTCTAATCAAATCTCAATCATAGAAAATTACCCATCGATATCAAATCAATATGCATGAGCATATAAATCTGTACGTATATGAATTCTAAACTTTTATAAACCAATTAGATGCTTGCAACTCCGTCCCTGGGACTCAAAGTATGCCCTTATTAAAATTTCACAATAATCGGTACAGCGCTTTGGGTGTGAACATACAGACATACACACTTTCGCATTTTTAATATTAGTATCGACATTACAAAAACTATGAATTAAATCTTCGATGAAATGTATTGAACGAGGTTTTTGTAAATTTTAAATCTGATCGGACAACGTTTTTGCAAATTTTAAGTCAGATTTTTCCATACTTTAACCCCGCTTCTTACCTCTTTAGGAGACGAATTTCAAAAAATCCCTTCTCATTAGTCACTTTTGACATACGGAGAATACTCTCCCAAAATTTCATGTTTGTACGATCACATGTTTAGGTTGTACGTTGATACCTACATGCAGTTTACGACAATGGATTTTATATAATGACATAGATAACACCGGATCCAACTTTAAACAACTTTAAAATCCAACTGGAAAAAAAGTGAGTTGCAATTGGCAAGCGTTTGTCGCGCTACAACCGGTCTTTGTACAGTCGAATGCATGATGCACAATGCATACAAAGTGAGTGAGCTCAACCGTGATTTCTCATGAAGGTCCAAGGCTGAAAAGCCCCTATGCGAACCACATAAGGACTACTCTGAAACAAAAAACGAAATCCCGCGGTCGAAGGTGCGTTAGTACTTCTCGCCGCATTCTAAACTTCGTTATTGAAAGGCACCTCTACTATATTGAAAATAGAATAATCAATCATCATTACTTGAATTATCATAAACTTAATGAAGACAAAAGTATTTACTCTATTTTTAAATATTTTTTAAGATATCTAACCTTTTCAATACGGGGCCCTCAAAAGCAATGTCATCGCTCAATTTTTTCACTCGCTAGCGAAATTTGCCTTGTACAAAATTGTATTTATCTTTCTTGTTATAAGACCAAGACGCATAAAATTTTGTACACATGTTTATCATTTTCCTAACATTTGAAATGTGTTTTAATTTAAATAATTCACTATTTTTCACATAATCACCAAAAATCGAAGTTAAAATTTTATCACTGTTTTTGTCTAAATCACCCTTATTTTTAAGAGAATTTATTGTTGAGGTTGGGGAAGCTTTATCTTGGATCACAAATACGAAAAAAATTTTTGGAACCTCAACATCTATATAATACATACTCTTTAAAAACATAGCCGTCTGGCTTAGTCGGGTAAAAAAGACTTAGTTCAAAACAAAGTGTTACAAAATAAAGTAATAATTATACTTACAATACGCTTTATAGAGTTTGTTAGAAAGTAACAGCCCTGCAACAGCATTATTTTTACTTTTGTATGGGAAAATGTACCGGGCGGACATTAGATGACACCTCGAAAGAAACCAATTTCAAAACTGTAATAAGTATGGGGGTGACGTTTCCGTAGTTGTATTATTCGTAAAGTTAATACAGTATATTCCCGAATAGCGAACCCGGGGGAAACTTAGCTACATAATATGAATTTAAATAACTCCTCCACTAGCCTAAAACTAGGAGCCCCATGTGGATTACGCGCTTAAAATTCAAATCAGCATCGATTCGCACTGTAACAAACATCCCATCGATTTTATGTGTAAGTTAAGTCTGTGTGGAAATAGGATGGAATTTGCTAGTTGGCACACGTTATACTTATAGGAAAATACTTTTAGAGCCTATTATACCGCTTACAAAAAGTCTATTTATTTGACAAATGCAATTTTCTTTGACAGACGTTGTATGGAAAATCTTTTAAAAAAGTTGTGGATAGTCTAAATAGAAACATTAACAGTAAGCGGTCAAACATGCCCTTAGTATGGTCTTCTATATAATATCTTGTGTTCAAATTAGCACAAGACACAGAAAATATACGTATAAATATGACCGCCTCGATATGCCTTTTTTATATATACTTTTTAATTGAAGTCATCGTCGTTATCATCATTACATCTCTCTGAGTTCGACAGTACGCAAATAGGTTTTGAGAGAAATGATAAAGAATTTTGGTAATTATTTAATTTTTGCATAATTTTGCTACTTCACGCATACACAACTTTTTCGATATCTCCATACGATCAGGCTCCGGATTACTAAGAAGAAAGAAAGAACTTTTTACTTCTGTATTTGAGAAGTAACACTGGAACAAAACTAATTATTATAACATTAAAAAATATGTTAAAGAGACAGAAAGGCGGATGTAAAATGAGCTCGTAGTCTATGCTCTTAAATCTGATAAGGTAAGTTAGTGCATCTCCGCTCACCTCCCCGTCCGTGTTAAACTTTTCTACCGTACTATACTTAACACTGATAATATTATTTCTGTTGAAAAACTTCTCTATTTAATTGTACACTTGTGAAATGAAAGGTCTTTTGCTATATTAAAAGAGATGTGAGAGTAATTTTTGTGTATATATTTGAGGCAAGCTGAAAACTTGTTATGTATCACTTTGGGCCTCACTGGTGAGAAGCAGGACTAAAAAAATAATTAAAAAAAAAGAAATTTTCCAAAAATCTATCTCAGAATGTGATTGCTTAGTTGCCAAAAAAACATTTTTTATAGTTTGCTAGCAATTTTCGCAAACTGTTTTTGCACGCGTCTGGCCATGTTTAAACCCCTATTGCATTTGTTTTTTTTTTTTGCATAGCTTATAATATGACTGTATGTATGTAATATTCTTTATGACTTGATATTTCTGGAATTGCTGATGATGGATTGTCGTCCATTGATACTCGTAACATCAGAAAAGTTTCTGATGATACGAGTGTACAAGTAATTTAGATGAATTATGCTCTCTTATTAAAAGTATGAAGGTCGTATTGATCCGGAAAATACTGCTGGCGATAATTCATACCACAATTGAAGACATAAGTGGAAGAAGCAGGTAACTAACATTTTAAAAACTGCCGGATTTTTGCGTAAATGTACGCTTTAGGACCGGAAAAATGTTTCGAAATTGAAATAATGCGGATTAAATGTGTAGCTAGATAGACAAGCTAAATAATAAAAACAAGATTTTTAAAAATTTTATGTGAAAAAATGAAGATTTACTCGAATGTCGCAAAAGTTGTCCGCTTATGTTAGTTATCCGCTTTTTCCACTTATGTATTCAATTGTGGAATTAATTATCGCCAGCTTATACGAAAGACGAGTGGTGGATTATTTCAATATGTTATTTCGGTAACAAAAAATACGAACTAAGATTAACCAGACCAATACCGTCATCATTTCGATAGTTTCGAAATGATGACGGTATTAGTAAAGAAAATAATTGCATTACCACATGCTTTTAACATGACATGCTAATATACACGAAGAAAATGCACTATCGATATGAGGCTGTAAGTTAATTTCGCTATAACTAGGTTAGGTGGAGCTAACACAATTTATGATCATGCGGCTCGCGAGCCATCTCCGTTATAGAGCCTTGAGAACTGACATTAAAAATGTCCTACAATTTTACTGTGACATAATTCCTCACGGAGATTTAAAGATTTTAACAGATAATGTGCTTTATAAAATCATGTATCAATCGCTAAATATACAAATCAAAAGGTGCTATATCAAAATCTTAATTAACCCTTGCTGCGCTAATAAATTGTATTACTTTCTGGTGCGGTAGCGGTCCAAACATGTGCTCAATGAATATCAACCAGTGCGTGGCGGGCTTTTTGAATTCTCGTTAGAAGATTCCGCAATGTCTCTACTTTACTCTTGCTTCACTCCGGCATCTGCCTTAAAGAACAGTCTAAACTCAGTCGCAACTTCATATCGATATATATCCGTCGAACGCACAACACTACATAATGTTAGCGCCTACGCACACGCACAGTGCGGCAACAGGTTAATTTGGGTTCCGCGGCGCGGGTGTCAAAGTAAGCCCGTAGCCGCACTAAACGATTGCTTTTTAAGCTCCGCGCTGGCTGAAACGGCCTGCCATATTTTTATGACATTATTTTTTTTACAACGTTTCTAACTACAAACAGAAAACTATATTCATCTCTGTCATACTTCGTAAAGACGGCATAGATTGATGTTCCGTACAGGCGAAACGATTTACATTTCTGCATACGCACTACCTGTAAGCATCGCGGCGGGCCGATTATGGGTGATCGGCAGTGAACGTGTTTAAGATTCGAGAGCTGATAACAATTTTTGGATAGGTATTTGAGGTTAACTGAAAACACAACACTACCAAAATGCGCTCCAATTCCAGGTGACTAACAGTTCGTCTCTGAGCCAATGCTTAAAGACGAATATCAACTGTAAGCGTAATTTCCATCAATTACGCTTTGTAAGACTTTAACATACTTTTGGCACGGCATAAAAATATGTTGTTTCATTTACACTTTACAAGTATACATTTTGCTATGTGACGCAACTATGGCCGTATTACCCCTCTTACAAACCCTTTATAAAAGTCATTCAGTCATTGTTTATCTTTTCGAAATACACGTTTTAGCCGTTTGGGCGTAAATTTTACTTCCATGTTAAGAACTAAAACCAGGTCTTATAAATTTTCGATCACACCACGTGTCCTGAGTCCTGACTGGTACGTTTACCACTTTGTATACATCCTAGTGCAATAATAAAGCTTTTTACTCCAAAGATGCACAAAATAAAACTTGAGACGTGGCATGTTTTACGACGGGAGTAAGCGATGTTTTATATAGACAAGACACCATGTTTTAAGCAGACGAGGTGGTATCGTATGTCTAATGTCGTACATCCAGACGTCTCCCGGGACCTCGGACTAAGAGCTTCTAGAATATTCGCAAAATGCTGCGAGAATTATCGATTTTTAGCTTTCCAATGCACATACTTTATTGGATACTTATGTTTAGATTAAAAAATTTACAGAATTTGCCGATTCTCAGACACATATGAAATTTGGTAAACATCTGTAAAAAAATTTAGAGAGTGGTAGAGTTCATCAATACATCCACATCCGAGAGTAGCAAGTGCTTGGCCTTGTCGGCCTTTATGAGGTAACGGGAGTAGGGATTAGGGAAGTTGGGCGACCGGTAAACTCACTCACTAAACGAAACACAGAATGCCGTTTGACGCCAGTTTTTTGTGAGGCCGTGGTATCACTCCGGTCGAGCCATTCGTGTCTAAGGATGGCTTTCCCACGGCAGGGTTTCGCCTGTGAAAGATAACTAACATTGTGTCACGAAAATTCTATATCGTCGCTGCGCGTTTCGATTCCGCGTAAGAGCAATTCGTAAATACCGTGTATTTGCTTTTTGATGATTTTACAGGAGCAAGAAAAACAGTAATATTTCGGGTGTTTTAATTTAGTTTCGATAGCACAACCGACGTTTCTAATTAGCTTATTCAAATTAGGTGAAGTCTAATATTATTCAATAGGCGTTTAGAGTCGGCTGGCACGATATTTGAATTTTGCGCGTTTTGCTGTAACGTGGTATTTGGGTGAATCAACTTTTTCTTGTCCCAAAACAAATCTTTGAATAAAAAGTCAATCAGCGTATTTTTCATCAAAAAATATTTTTTTTTGAAAGTCAATGAAATATCTTAACCGATAATTTAC
>JAOTAV010000006.1:1750430-1768156 GCA_026546445.1 Cyclargus thomasi
CTAGTCTGAAAAGTTGTTCTACAGACTTTATCCCTGTCCATTCTCGGATATTTCTCAGCCAAGATGTTTTGCGTCTCAAAAACTAATTTATACTAAATTCGATAATGAATTATTATGTTTTATACTAAATAGGACCTAATTACTAATTCGGCAATCTAAGAAAATAGACGTGACAAGTTTAATTTAACACAAAATCACTCTTGAATCTAAAACTTTAACAAAATAGTATTTATAATAATTATAAAAACGCTTTACAATGTTTTCAATTAAAAATACGCTTTACGATTGTAATCATAACAGCGGGGTGCCTATCGATTTTCCATTGTTTCGAAACAAGAAATGAAAAAAATTCAGTTATTAAAATTGTAAAAAAACATGGAGGTATATTCAATATTGATGTACAAAACTATGATAAACAGAGTTGTAGAAGTTTGTATATTATTATGTCATCATCTTTACTTAACTTTGTGTAAAACGATATTCGTTGCAATGCACTTGAGATGACATACAAAATTATAATAAACTTTTTATTGTTGCCATTAATACATGATCTCCAAATACAAGTTATATACATTAAGCAGCGGTTGATTCGTAAGTGGTAAGTAGGTACTAAAAAATATTTTTATATCTTTAGTCTGCATTATCAAAATGATAAAGTAAGATAAAACTACAACGTGGTAAGATTTACGCGTTTAAATTATTATTATGTTTTATAATTATTATGTTTTATATTAAATAGGACCTAATTTCTAATTCGGTAATCTAAGAAAATACACGTGACAAGTTTAATTTAACACAAAATGAGTTGTAGGAGTTTGTATATTATTAAGTCATCATCTTTACTTAACTTTGTGTAAAATGATATTCGTTACAATACACTTGAGATGACATACAAAATTATAGTAAACTTTTTATTGTTACCATTAATACATGATCGCCAAATACAAATTATATACATTAAGCAGCGGTTGATTCTTAAGTTATAAGTAGGTACTAAAAATATTTTTATATCTTTAGTCTGCATTATCAAAATAATAAAGTAAGATAAAACTACAACAACGTGGTAAGATTTACGCGTTTAAATAATATTGTATTGTTTTGACTGTATCGTTATAAATGCTTTGTGTATTTCACTTACGTATTCATTTTTATTAAGAATAATATTATGTAAGATTTTTGTAGCATTTTGTATTAATGGGTAAGAGCTACGTCTTATTTTTATTATAAAAGTTGTGTGTTACCTAAAGTAACGAATGAAGATTAAAAACCCGTTCCCACTTTTGATGTTTTACTACCCAATTGAAGACTGGGCCTCGCAGACATGTCAATGACACCAATGTTATTGCTAATTCACACATATACCTACTGAATTAAGCGTTATACAAGTCGTAGAACGAGTAACGTTGTTTTTTATATAATTTAAAAAATGTGTTTGTCACGTGTAACTTGTATGAAAACAGACGAACAGTAATTCAAGAACATTATCATCAGCAGTCAAAGTCCATACTGCTGTTTTCTGATTTTTAGCAGCTTCGAATACTACACTAATGATATTATCTTTATCAAGATTTTTATAGCAGAATTATTTTGAATGACTAGTGGCCATAATATGGCTCATAGTCAAGGACATGCAATTCTGGAAAGACGTGGATTACATGTCCCAACAGGTCCAGCCTGTTACTGTGATCCTTTTTTCGCGTCACGTACATAAATAATCGATTACATTGTTATTATTATTATATATTTACTAATTCATATTGTTATTATTATTTGTATAATTTGTTAATTCGACAAGTGGTTACACGTCATATTATTTTCTTGCAGACATCAGTCTATTATTTTACGAAGGGACAGTGAACTCAAAATCGTTGAAAAAGTGAGGGGCATTGTCCGTTTTTAGTTTTGGTTCACCGAAACAGCACACACCAACACAAGCAAGTATGTTTTTACAGCGTTAGTCATTTATGATAAGGATTAATGGAAAATTTATTTTAATTCTATAACAATAGAGTTTAAAGTGGCCTGTCAAAAAGTTACTTACGATGTTCTCTATTTGCCCCTATCATTTAAAAAGTACGTGGTAGTATTACTGGTGGTGATTATTTACCAGAAATAACTTCTACCTGCTCTAAATGATCTTATTTCCGCATGTATTACTTTTCGAAGCAATACCGTCTGCAGTTGAATTTGGAGATTTAAGAGTAAGCACGAAAATAAATCTTAACCATTATATCATAACAAATATAATATATTTTTTTATGTTAAATTAATAATCAGTTCCTGCAGAAATTCCTCAAATTAAAAAAATATTTTTTTATGTGGATATCCCTATCTAATAGTGTAGTAACTATCTTTTTTTAACCTTTAAGAAATGTAAAAATGTGTTCACCATACATCTAAATATATTAATGATAATTCATAATTATCAATAATAAACAATATTGAACCGACTTGTGTAACAATACATTAATATTAATAATATGTAGGTCATACGACTCGTCGGATTTCATTCAATATTATTCTTTTCAAGCTTTATTTAAATTTTCCAGGTACTACTGAAATGTATGTAAATAAAAAGTATGTTACTAACTTTCTGAACCAAATTTTTTGATCTAAATTCTATAAATACGCGACATTCTCAGTAGATTAACCGACAAGTTGATACACTAACACAAAGATAATAATACCGTTCACATCACAGACATGGCGGGTCGCTCTTGTGTTTATTTACGTCCATCGTATTGTTTGTATACAGCCCGGCACGGCTGCGCATCAGTGTACGTCATATACCCCCCTCTCTACCCGCTCAGCCCAGCAATTCCATTACCTCGCCTCGGCTCAGCTCACTCGCTCTCGCTCATTCATTCCGCATAAGCAAACGTAGTCGGACGCCGCCAGTGAGACGAGTTATTTCTGGTTGACTAAATAGTAGCAATCAAAGCTATGTTGAAAGAAACCTCCAGATATAACAGCCGAAATTCAAATCAAAAAGAAGGTAGGCCACTAGCTTCGAGTAGACTACCAGCCATTGAGGAAATTACTATTGGCCTGAAGCAGAAGCTCCACCTTCAAGCTCGAGCGAGAGCAGCGCCTTACTACATTAAAAAGCAAGAACCAGTTGATCTTGTAGAAAAATTATTGGAGCAACGTGCCCTTGTAGCAGAGGCTGTCCGAAGATTAAAGGAGAAAGATCAATCCTGTCCTGAAATATCAGTAGACACATAAATTTATTTTGCAGTTATATCAGACATTTTAGTTGTGAAAGTGTGGACTGTGTTGTGAAATCGTTTGTGTGTAAGAAACGTGTCGGGTTACAATGGTGCTATATGCGGAAAGTACGCAAGAGTGAGACGGCGAGCTATGACGTGTCACGCATGACACAAATCACGAGAACGAACCAAAATGGCCGCTGATATTTTACAATCATAATATTTATTTTTCGTTTATAGTGACCTTAAATGATCAAAGTACTGAATGACGTAACCAACGTATAGTATTGTTATGACTTCCAATATTCCTATTCTTTATAGTTTATCTTAATCGTAGCAAAACAACGTGACGTACCGAAACATTTCCAACTAAATACATTTATGTACCTTCTTATTAAATAATGTATGCAAAAGCTTTAATACGTTCAACATCTTACAACATGATTACAAACGTTTATTGAAACACATTTGTAATGCGAAAATACATGATTAGGGATTCTAAATGTATACTTCTAGGTTACTTTGCTGCTCAATAGTCATCGATTTATAAATAGGTTAATTATTGATGTGTTAAACACAATTTTTCAAAATATATGGTATCTACATGATATTTATGTAGATTTTGTATATTGAGACCACTTTTGTTTAGATGAGTTAATGAAAGTATCACACAATTATTTCCTCGCATTAAATATAATTTAGGTTAGGTAGTCCAAACTACGAAATCGCTCATTGCGAAACAGATAATCATTGTAATCTCAGGCTATATCGTTAGCCTGGGAGTTTATATCTGCTCATGACCATGCAATTTGTAGGCAATATAATGTTAATAAATGTCATTATTATAATAAGTAATTATCTGTTACTATTTTCCTCATTAGCGAATCAATAATATTGTACAATTGTACCAAATCAGGTATAAAAATTGATGTAATTATTACATGTGTGCATGTTTTAGTGCATTTTGTGATTTTAGATAGTTTAATTTATTGTCAATCTTGTGATTTAGATAAAAGTAATAATGATCTAATAAATGAATTAAATAAATAAAACTTTGTGTATATTTTTAATCAAGGTTAAATACCTACTTGGGTGTCCCATTAAGCCGAAATATTGAAAATGTCTACTATGTAATATGTTTTAAAATTTATATAACTACGATCTCTTTACCAATCTTGGCTTGGCATAATACCTTGACTCTTTTTATGCACTGCTAATCAATTATTACACAAATAAATAATTCGCAATTTTACTATCCTGCAAAATATGTTAAGGGCTTTTATCATTAACTACTCGTTATGACTTATGACCATTATTCTACAAAATAATTGTGTTGTATTGTCATTTAAGCAACACCTTATAATACACCAGGAAATAGTTTAATGAACCGAAATAACATTTTCTTTCGTGTAGTATTTCTTATTTTGTTTGCTGCTGGTTATTAAAACAATCAAGGGAGAGGAATAGTTAACTACGAAATTGAGATAAGGAAAAGCGTCCTACTAGCGACATCTAGCGTTGAATAGCAGTAAATATAAAAAAGTGTAAACATTGCTATCAACAATTTTCATTTTACGAAAGCTTTAAATATGCACAATATTTTAATTAGTATTTCAAAACAAAACAAATAGATGCAAACTGACGCAATTGGCACAACTTAAAAAAATATTCGTCTCAACTTAGTACCCCTTAGTAGTCTGTGGTTGTCTCTTGTCAGTTGCCACTTGTCAGCTTGGCAGCTTGGTGTCAACTTATGCCAACAAAGATTTCGAAAGAGCGTTCAGCGTTCCTCTACTAGTATCAGTAACATGTCTAAACGATCAGACATCTCTATAGCAAATCATTTCACATGATATCACGATCAGACTGGTTTATTGAAACCTAGCTTTAAGTTTGTCAAATGTTCTTAACTGTCAACCCCTTTTATATTTGTATTGTATTGTCAATTGTCAAAACTAAACTAAAATTATTTGTTTTGGTTGGTAACTAAAATCTGAAGATAAATATTTCTCACTTTTTCTTGAAATTAGTCTTTTTGTAGGGGTTTTATTGCGTCGATTAGTGGGTAAACTAAATATTTATAAACTTTAACTGTAAGCAGTAAAATATTTTATGAGAAAAATAAAGAGGGCTTAGGTCAGTATACTTAAATACACCCTTCGACAGAAGTGTATAAATGCAGTGTGCATTGACTTATATATTATATTGGTCAATGGCAGTATGTAATTATGCATATTATAATTTTGATAGTGTTTTAAGCATTGTAGATAAATAGTTACATATTGGTCAACAATTGTGTATGTTATTAAATTTATTAATACAAATCATTAACAGATTTGACTATAATAATTTTTTCAATATTATATTTTTATTATATAGATTTAAAACTATTTTACTTTCTAACCAAAATATTTGTGATAATATATCTGGATTATGAGTTTTGTAATCTAAGCCTGATAACATTGTATTTAATTGTCACCAATAGATAACACACGCAGTTGTTGTAACAAAATGGCCACATCATGGTCTATGGGTCCTGATACATTGGAAGTACCACTTTCTCTGTATACTAAAAATAGAGTGAGACTAGCGGAACAACTCAAACCAGGCCAAATTGTCGTTTTGCAAGGAGGAGATGAGATTAGCCATTATGATACAGATGTAAATTATGTTTTTAGACAGGTAAATATTACAACATTTTCTAGTAAAGAAAGTATTACAAAATAAGTGTATTAAAAATAAATAAGTATTGACTACTGTATAAATATTAAATAGACATTAGATTACATAATGTATTCTAAGCAGTCCGTACCAAGTACTATGTGTCACCTTAATACCACATCAAGCTATGTGACTTTATTCTTAATAGCCCAGCAATTAACTCAAAATTTTTCTTATGTGGGAAGTGTCCGTGGGCGACAGTAGTAGATTTAATCAGGTAACTTTGCTGATTTGACCCATAACTTTTTCTAAAGAAGGGCAAGAATGTATTAAACAATTATAATCATTATTCATTTCAGGAAGCTTATTTTACCTGGGTGTGCGGAGTGCGGGAGCCTGGCTGCTATTTTGCACTGGATGTTAAAACGAAGAAGTCATATCTGTTTGTACCTCGTCTGCCAGAGGAGTATGAGGTGTGGATGGGCAAGTTGCTCAGTTGCTCCGAATTTAAGAACATTTATGGAGTGGACGAAGTACACTTTGTCGATCAGGTTAGATGTTATTTTTGTTGCAATCAAAAACAGAACATTGATTCTAGTTCTGTATTAATAACACAAGATCCTGAAACCACCAGAAACAATCTGAGTCTTGTCTTAAAACTTATTTTAACACAACTAGTGTGTTAGTTTCTTATAAAAATATATTAATTTAATTTTTTTTTGTTGTGAATAATAATAATAATCTAAAAAATAACCATTATTGCCACACATATCCAAATATCATACAAATATTATCTTTAGATATTGAACCTTGACAATTGAAATTATCTTTTTGCTACTTGCAGTAAGATAACAAAATATTTGTTTGTCGTGTCAAGCCTTATCTTCTTTCACTAAGGTGTAGCTCCTAAACTATCATTCAATTTCATATTAATTTAAAAAATGATTATCAAAGGTAAAATCTTGCTTTAGACAAGGAAAATTTTCGGAGTTTAACTGCCAATCTTCAGTAATTGGTACTAGAAGAAGAAAAGCTTGCTCATAATAAAATGGATAGATACATAATTAACACACTTTAATTTTAGATTTTTTTGTGTAAAAAAATACTTTGTTTGTAATTGTTCTGGTAAATATGTGTTGTAGTGTGTATATTAATAGTGTGCCCAATGCATAGGCATAGTTTAAAAATAAAACACCATAAATGAAACTAAAAATTTATTTTTGTTTTTTTTTCAGCTGCAACAAATTCTTAGTGGCCTAAAACCAGACACCTTGTTAACACTTGTAAGTATTTCATACTAAAAACGTAAATAGTAACTCCCTTGAATAAAAACGACACATTGCTTTAATTAGTTATGTCTGTTTGTCATAAATGCACCAATTCTGGTCATTTATTTTTGTTACAAAGTTCATATCACATTCTTCTTTCTTACAAATAAGATATTTAAAAAGTGGTCCCATGACAAGGAAGTACTGTTTAAAATTATTTTCTTTTCCGTTAAAATTATTTATGGTAATATGGGATTTATAAAAATAAGAGGGCAAATGAGCAAACGTGTTACCTGATAGAAAGCAACAACCACCGCCCATAGACACTCGCAACATCAGGGTTTGCTTGAATATAGGAATACGCTCTCTTCTTGAAGGTTTGTAGGTCGTAACGGTCCGGAAATACTGCTGGTGATAGTTCATTCCATAGCTTTACTGTGCGAGGCAGAAAGTTACACGAAAATCGTACTGTGGAAGATTGCTATTCATGAAGACGATATGGGTGGTAAACCTTCCGCGTAGGTCGATGGCGAAAAGTTACAGGTGGAATGATACCGAACAGTTCCTCTGAGCACTTCCCGTGATAAAATTTATAAAGGATGCAGAGCGAAGCTACATCACGGCGCAACTCCAGGGGGTCCAGCTTGTTTGAAACACTATGGCAATCAACAATCCGAGCGGACCTTAGCTGGATACGATCTAGAGGGAGCAATTGGTATTTGGTGCCCCTTCCCAGAGATGAGAACAGTATTCCATGTTGGGCCGAACCTGTGCCTTGTAAAGCTGTAAGCGTTGGATGGGACCAAAATACTGTCTCGCTCTGTTTAAAATACCAAGCTTCTTTGAGGTTAACTTAGCTTAACTTACCCTCCAGATGACAACGGAACTGGACCGCACTCGAAATATTAACGCCAAGTATTTCAATGCTGGGGCAGATTGTTAGAGGAGTGCTTTCAAAAAGAGGATTCGCGACCATTGGTGTCTTGAGAGGGGTTGAATTGGACTTGGTTAAGTCTACCACTCAGAGACTATCTTTAACGAGTTCTCTATTTCAGACACAAGTTTGTTTCGGCTCTCAATGATATTTGGCCGAGAAATATAAGGGAGCCGCATAGCAATGAATGTCGTTGGTCAGCAACATGTCATTGATATGCAGTATGAACAGCGTAGGCGATAGCACACACCAGCGTCGACAGAAGTATCAGAATTTCTGTTTACTAGAGGTCACCCTGTGGTCGAAATTCAATTCAATCACAGACTTTTGGCATTAAGGTCTCATTGCCACGCCATTAAATTAAACATATAAAACACTTCAACCATAGACAAAAGAGTATTTTGCGTAAGATTACAATACAAATATAAAAATACAATACAAAATCTTTATTGTTCATAAAAATTTAACAAAGTTTTCAATTATCGTGTCGTGTCAAAATGTTGTAGTGTACGTGTTGCTGTGTTACTCGTTTTATTTATTAAAATATGTAAGATTAAAGCATATTTTAAAATAATATTGGTATTTCACACTCCTCCATATCAACTATAACTGGGAGAGATTTTATGTTTTTACATGTACGCGTCTTTCGTAAAAAGGGGTACAAACGGTACAAAATTTATCTTAAGGACAAATAACTAAAGCGACACAACTTTTCCAGAGCGGTCCAAACACAGATAGTGGATTGACAGCAAAGGAAGCAGTTTTTGAAGGAATTAATGAGTAAGTTAATTTTTAAACTGCACACAGTATAAATAAAAACGAACAATATAAAACTTTAAATGTAATATTATACTGTTTATTTCAGATTCAATGTGGACAATGAAATATTATTTCCCATTATTGCAGAGCTGTAAGTATTCAAAAATTATTTATTACTAGGTATAGAAAGATTTTTTTATAAGCGGGCAACCAGCTAACCAGGTCACCTGATGCAAAACAAATGACGTCCCTTCGGGTGGTATGTAACATCAGGAGAGTTGCAAGTGTGTTGCCAGTCTTATTACGAGGGGATAGGCCACGGGAATAGGAATAGGGAATCGGTTGTAATATATAAATATAATAATAATAATATCAGGTGTAGGGAGTTAAGCTTTCAACAAACTCACTGGACGAAGCACAGCACAACACTTTTACGCCAGTTTTCTGTGGACTGTGGGGCAATGGTCGAGCCGACCCATTTGTGCAGCATGGCTCACCCTATCATTTTAATTTTTAGGCGCGTCATCAAAACTCCCGAAGAGATAGAAGTGATGCGATATGTCTGCAAGGTGTCATCCGATGCACACAAAAAGGTAACACCATCTTAATTCTACACAGCAATCGGAATCTTGGTTAGGTACTATTTATAAAGTTTACCAGAGGTCATTATTTTACCATGCTACCAATTTCTAAACTACGATGACGTCACTCACGCTTGTTAAGCGTTTTCGCTCTACGTTCCAAACTATGTTCTCTTTTTTATTTAATTGAATGCATTCTCCATCATACATGGATTATGTATGGAATTACATTACACAAACACACAGTTTTTACACTAATTCCCTCGTAGCGAAATGCACTACCAGTTTCGACAGTGTTATTATCAGGTATTCGAAAGCGGTCGCGCATTTTGCTAGAAAGTAATAAAAAATATTAAAGTGGGTATAATGCAACTACTGTTTGCCTCATAAATGTTATAGTTCATCGAGCATATAACCAGATGAGTAGAAATGCTATTAGTTTTGTTTAAAAAAACCCCGCCCGGGTTTTTTTAAAAGCACTGCGCTTTGATTCGTCGGAAGTATCGAAGTACGTATACACAGGTCTCATATTGGTGCGTACTGCTTTGTATTTGTTTGGCGGTTAATTTGTCAGTGACAAATCACAGGTAAGTTTTGGACACGGATGGCTCACGTTACTTCTCTATTGGTTATATGCTCAATGAGTTAGTTCAATTTACTTGTGGTGCATGCGGCCCTATGTGTGGGTGAACCTTATTACACGGACGACGCCGGCCGCGTTACTACCACATGAAGAAAAGTTGTGCGTTCACAAGCGCACACACACAGGGCCGCGCGCACAACTGAGTTGAAATTAAACTAAAGTGGAAAGTGGTGCCCTCTAGGTGATGTTATACACCCGTCCCGGCGTCATGGAGTACCAATGCGAGGCGGTATTCCTCGAACACTGCTACCGTGAGGGCGGGTGTCGCCACGTCTCGTACACGTGCATATGCGGTTCCGGACACAATGCCGCGACACTACACTACGGACACGCCGCAGCGCCGAACAGCAAGCAGCTGCGGGACGGTGAGATGTGGTGGGTATATTGTAATATAGGTGAAGTTGACCGGTTTCATTAAAACAAGGGAATCTAAAATGGTCGTAATAGCAACATTGCAAGGAAATTGCTCTGCAATTCGTTTTGGTACATTTTGTTATAAAATCGAATAGTTTTGAAAAAATAGTTATTTGAACATCAATTTAACTTAATTGTGAAATCACTGTTATGCAAAATTAGTAGTTATCTACAAGAAAAATACCACAACGAATTGCTTTAAGCAATATTGCGAAGTTACCTTTTTAAAGTGGCAAGTCAATTACACAGGAGTATTTTTGTAGTACCCACAGCACGGTTACATTGTGTGTGTGCAATTTTCATATTCCCGATACGTGGTGAGTATAAAAATAATAAAGCTATGAACCAATTAATCGGACGCGAATGACAGCCCATACAAAACGTCCGCGACTGACGTCAGACGTGGCTGACAGCCCGTACAAAACGTCCGCGACTTATGCCTTATAGTTTGCACACTTAAATGTACAATTATTATCTAGATCGTGGTTGTCAGTCGCGTCCGATTAGTACGTTTTCCGCTTAACTCCTGCTGTCGTTGGCATAGGCCGGTTCCGTTGAAGGCTGTTTCAAAAGAGACAACACAACACTTTTTGGGGCTTTACCATGAGTTTAAAGTGATAGTATTTGTCGATATACGATACGATAGCGACTAAGTTTTAAATAATTTTACAGCGCCCCTAGCGGTTTCTTGCGGTACTAAAAGTGGCATACTAAAAATGTTTGTAATCTCTATCGACAAATACTATAGCTTCAAACTCAGGGTTGAGCTACTGTTGTCAATCGCGGTTTGTATAAAAATGACAAGTTTTTTTTTGACAGAGGGTTAATAACCTCTACGGTCTGGATTGTTCGAAAGCGCTATAGCATTGTGAAATATTTGTCGCAGCTTGTTCGACATGGGCGGCAACTACGCGGGTTACGCCGCCGACATAACGTGCTCATTCCCCGCCAACGGCAAGTTCACTGAAGACCAGAAACTCATATACGAGGCAGTGCTAGCTGCGAGGGACGCGGTCATTAGGTAAGTGATTAGCTGGAAGTGGAATACGGCGGCCATATCGGGCAGACAGTGAAATGACAAATGGCCGCCCGTCGAGTGCCACTACGAAGAGTTTTGCTAAGTAGTTTATTTATTATATAAAAATAAGTCGGGTTTTCTTCCCGACGATATAATTCTAGAACGCAAGAGCAGATTTCCACGGTTTTGCATTCGTTGGAAAAGTCTCGGGCTCCGTGACGTTTATAGCAAAAAAAATTAAGAAAAAAGCAGGATATTTTCCTGCTTTTTTCTTAATTTTTTATTACCACGCGGACGGAGTCGAGGGCAACAGCTAGTAGTGTACAGTAGTATATAGTATGTTTGTAGTATATAGTATGTTTGTAGTATATAGTAGTTTTAGTTTTTGCAAATAAACTCAATATGTACTGATCTGATTTCAAAAATTCTTTCACGGTTAGATTGCCACATTGCCGCAGAGTGACTATTTCTGTGTGTGACTATGAATATCGGCCAAGAGTTGGACTCACGAACAAAGGGTCATTCAATATATAGAGTTAGGGTATTACCTGACTAATATATACTATAGTGAAAAGTACTATAGAAATAAATTATTCTAATTTATTTCTATAATACTTTTCATTCCGATTAAATGCTCCCGTATGATAAATAATTTTTACGCGGTCAAAGTCGCGAGTAAATAGTAGTTATATTTTAGTTTTATGCACCTAATAGCTAAAGAAATTATTTGGTTTTTAGAGAGGCGAAGCCGGGAGTCCTGTGGCCGGACATGCACTTGCTGGCGAACCGCGTCATGTTAGAACACCTCAAGAAGGGAGGTCTGTTGAAAGGCGACGTGGACAGCATGATTGAGGTGAGATCACGCAAATGATATACGTCAGCGCCCCCTAGACAAGTGACAAGCGATTATAGTTTATGAAAATCGCTTGGCGTGAGATTTGGATGGGATAGACATTTTCGAACGACGACTAGATCACGTGACTTTTCGTTCGACAAACGTCAATCCCAAACATAAACACGCCAAGCGATTTTCGTAAACGATAACCGCTTGCCTCTTATCTAAGGGGGCTGAGCCGCTAACTCGACGATTCCTTCATCGCCTCTAAAGAATCGGCGATCAAAAAAGCAAATTGAAATAAGCATTCAATAATATGAAGACGACATTCGACGTTAATTCTAAACACTTTGAACGTAATTTTGTAAAAAAATATTGTCAGCTAGAAATTCAGATAAATTTATTCATGTCCCCATATAAGATAGTAAATCTACCTACACAATATAATATGTACACCATAATGAAAGAGAAAGCTACATCGTCGATGTTTCCCTTAGTACTAAAATTAAAAATCGATACCTTACTGCCTCAGGAGACGAAAAAACTAATTATTTTTTGTCTCCTGTAATGTATGCCATTTTTAAGATACGAGGTTGAGGCAGTAAGGCATCGAAATTTTGGTATTGCCCTGCCACCGCTCGTACATAAAGTACTGATGAATAAAACTCGACCTTTTTAAAATTAAATCTCTTATCGCAGGCATTACAGTAAAATAACAAAAATTCCAGAACGGCGTGAACCACATCCTGCAGCCGCACGGCCTTGGGCACCTGCTGGGGTTGGACGTGCACGATGTGGGCGGGTACCTGCCGCACTGCCCGCCCCGCCCCGCCCCCCTATCGCGTCTGCGCACGGCGCGCGCGCTCGCACCGCACATGTCGCTTACAGTGGAGCCCGGCTGCTACTTCATACCACGGGTGAGCTGAGAGCAGAGTGCCGATTGCGGTTTTTTTTTTCACATTCGACCGTGAACACCTTTTGCGTTTACTAAGTTTTTATGTTGGATTTGTACATGTGGCCGTAAGCATCGCTAGATGGCGCTGTACAAATCCCACATAAAATCTCAGTAAACGCGTTTACACTCGAATATAAATAAAAACTCTCACTTGGCATTTAAACAATTTGTAATAGGATAAGAGCGAATAAATGTACTAAACCAAACTGTTCCCGCTGTGACTAAACTATACAAAGCTATACCACGCTTTTTATGCAAATATTCGGTCGTGATTGGAAGTCAAAACTGCGCTAAAGCGCACTACGCTGCGGCGACGCAACGCACGTTCCATAAATTTGACTTCCGGGCCTTAGTCTGCCTGTTAACTGTGTGTTAAGTAACATTCCGTTCTCGACTGCAAGCGTACCTGAACCAAAAATTCAAATGAAATACAGTAAAGATCGGTATGTTACAAGTTTATCAATATATTATATATTTTTTTTTGATGTATTATCTTTTTAAGCTCCTCGATAACGCGAAAAACGATCCGAAACAAAAGGATTTCTTCAACTGGGACGTGGTAGATCGATTCAGAGGGTTCGGCGGAGTACGTATAGAAGACGACGTTCTTATCACCGAAGATGGAGTGGAAAACATGACCTTCGTACCTAGGACGTAAGTGTCATAATGCATAACTTGGCATTTTAAGGTTTTTTTTTAGATCTTTGTCACATAAAAATAATGTTTAAAAAACTAAAACCTGACTGCTAAAATACGTTCTAAAAAGTAAGAAACAATCTTGTTTCTTACTTTTTTATTAGAATGTGTTTTAATAGTCGGGTTTAAGTTTTTCAAACATTTTTTTTTTTAATTATTATTTTGGGACTCATCACACTCGATAATTTTAATATTAGATATAATTATTCCTCTTTTCATATTCAACATTGTATTAAACAGATTTTATGAATTCTTAAAATTAACTGGTGATTGCAGGCAAACCTGTGGAAAATAGCTGATATTGCTTACACAGTTGATATGTGCTTACATAGTTCTTTTATTTCATACCCCACACGACACTGTTAGGAAATATATATTTTTTGTTCTCTAAGCCCCCTAGATGGCGCTATAGTCAATTTTACGTGACGACATGTAGTGTATAAGCAGCAAACAATTAAGAGGTTTTTAACGAAACCTCATTTGTCTAAACAGGATAAGTAGTTTTAAAGTAACGAGGGAACAGATGAAAGTCCATACCCACATACATGCATACATACAGGTCAAAATTATAAACCTTTTTGCTACGGCAAAGCAAAAATTAATGTATTTCTTACAAAGTGTATTAGAACTATTATATACCTGAACAAGCAGACACTTGAATACCTACAAAAAAATTCATCAAAATCGCTCCATTAGATTGGGAGAAGTTTGGCGACAAACACAGGCAAACAAGAACTACATATTTATATCAATACTATAAAGTCGAAATAATACACATACAAAAGCAAGAAGGAATACTTCTATAGTGCTTTACTCTGTTCTGAGCAATTCTATTTACCCAAAATATAATAAATAGATACTATAATTACTTATTTTTACTGTTTTCAGTGTAGCCGAAATTGAAGACTTCATGGCCAAAGGCGCTAACTTTAAATGAACTGAAACAACTCAACCAAACTTATTTATTTATCTAAAATTATATCAATTTAATTGCTTCAACTGCAATCTATATTTTTGTTACATTACTTTTTAAGTGGAAATATTTATGAAAAACAATATTTTAATAACAACAAATATATTTTAATCTTGTGTCTTACTCTTAGCAAAATGTCCTCATGAACATTAGCAAGCCTCCTATATTATGTACTTAGTAATAAATAATAATCAATACTTATACTGCTAAAGGCATAAAGCTGTTGAATATCACTTGTAATCCAAGAATAAAGGCGCGTCTACGGTAGGCGAGCCCAGCACAAGCGGCTGGGTTAGCGGCGTCAAGATGGTCTTATGTACAATAAGAGAAGTTGAGAGATACAGATCGTAGATCTAAGTAATTTGGTCGGGTTATGTCAAACTCAGCCTGTGTTCGTTGACTACAGGCTGAGCGCAGCCAAGCACGAGCGAAATGCTTGCAGCGCGCTCGTTCAAGGCTTGTAAGTTGGTCCACAATGGACGAATTGATTTTTGTTTCTTGCTCGGCTCACGTAGCGTGGACGCACGTTAATAAATAGTTTGACTAGTTCCTAGTCAAATATCACAATTTATTTGCATACCTAATATAATCTTTTAGAATTTGAGGTATTTTCAGTGCATTGAGTATACGCATAAAGCATTGAGTAGACCATTCTCGTGTAGAACATCTTATGATGGATCTAATTTTCTGTCTGCACAAATGTTGTAATGGCAGTACTGTGGTGCAAAGCGCATCTGCTTTTAAATATTCTGGACTGACACCCAACATAGACACGAGTTGTTCTTGAACCTGTAAAAAATATTTTCAACTTCGCAGGACAGACAGTACCAAAATGTGATCAAGAATAATTGCTGTGTTAAACACCACTACTAACAAATATTTGAGCGGAGTATTCAGCCTATATGTTAAACTACAATATAGTCGTATTCTATAAGTGTCACATGACTTACATTGTCTGGTATCCTAACTAAAACACCATATTGGCTTGCAAATTTCAAAAAATATTCAGGATCACAATAAAGGCTATAAGGCATCATGAGAGGTGCTGTGGTAGGATCTGATGTTAGTGACGCTAAGAATGCGTCAGGCATTAAGCCTTCTCTCCTTTGTTTTTCTGGTGCGCTGGAATAGTCAACATTGCAGCCATTTTCTATAAGTAGAGAGAACACCTGAAATATCAAATCTAATAATAATAATAGACTATTTTGAGCTGTAATGTTTAGGATTTGAAAAAAATAGTTAGTGAATTTTGAGAATAATTATATAATTTAAGGCAAGGTAGGGTAATGTTCACAATAATTTATAATAATTTTTATTGCTTAGGAAATATCTTGGAATTGCTTACCTGTTCAAATAAATTACTATGCATGCAGTAATGAATATAAACTATTGGAGGACATTCACAATCATTTAGGGCATCAACACCTAATCCCCTCATTAAAAACAAATAAAAGAATTCTATAAATTTCTCCGGAGATTGGTCAAATATGTATTCACCAATATTGAGTAGGGAGTTTAATGGTGCATTAGTCAGATACATAGGCCTGTAATCACCAATCTTTTCCAATGTGACATGAAACTGTTCATAGAAATCAAAGAACTCAGGCCCCAAATCATGCATTAGTAGACTTTCTAATTTTTCAAACTGAAAAAAGTGAGGTTTACAAGCATAGAGGACAATGTTTGGATCAATTTTATCAATATCTGTTACAGATAATATTAACTTAAATATTTCACTATCTGATAAACCCAAAGCTACAGTTAGTGGGGTTTCATTGTTGATATTCTTTGAACATGGATCTGCACCACTATCCAATAATAATTTAACAGTGTCATAGCTATATCCTTGTATTGCTAATGTTAGAGGAGTCTCTCCAGTACTGACTACTTGATTTACATTATCTACATATGGAAGTAAATTATCTAAGGTCTGTAAACAGCCCTCATAGGACGCTAGGTGCAATGGAGTATATTCTTTTTCGTTTTTTATTTCTGGATCTGCACCAGCGTGTAATAGTATGTTAACAGCTTCATGTTGTGAATTGGCTACTGCATCATGCAGAGGCGTATCTCCATCAAAGTCTTGGACATTAACCATGGCTCCATAATCTATTAACATCTGTATAACGTCCAGTCTTCCTTGGGAAGACACTATATGTAAGGGTGTGAGCCCTTCGGTACTGCCATAGTTAGCTATATCAGATTCACTTTCTAGGAGAGCTTCTATTATTTTTAAGGAGCTTTTGTATCTACAGGCAAGATAAAGAGCAGTGTGACCTTCGTGAGTCTCTGCTAAAGGCCTAGTAGCCCTGTGTTTGAGGATTAGCAACAGACTCTCATAGCTGTTATTTGCAGCCGCTTCGTGCAGACAGGTCCAGCCTCTGTTGTCTATACAGTTTGGATTTATTTTCTTCAACAGTCTCTCTACGGTTTTAGCGTCGTTATTTCTAGCAGCAAAGTTGAGGGCATTTGAAGTGTAAGGATTCAGTGAACTGAAATCCATGTCTCTATTCAACAATTATAGATTTCTAACAATTTCAATATTTTCACAATGAAAATCAAGAAACCTAGGGACCATGGATATTTCTTTTTCATATATAAAAATTTAATTGCTAGTTGTATCACGACTTTCATCGAAATTTAAAATTTTATATATTACTTTAGATAATGTTTTGACTTTCTTCTTCTTCTTCTCATTTTATTTTTATTTATTTATTTATATGGCGCTTGGCTACAACCATGGCCAGTGTCAAGTAAAAGCGGGAAATCAATTTTCTTGT
>JAOTAV010000006.1:1768256-1811283 GCA_026546445.1 Cyclargus thomasi
CAAAGTTCATACTAAATTACGTTTTAAGAGAAAGAGATGGGTAGAAAACTTACATCGCTAATATCTTACTTATTTCTTAACAGAATTCAGAGATTTTTTGTGATTCTGTATATATTTTATATTTTTTATCATAATAATTTGCATTCAATAAATTTTGTTTTACACGCATATTCCCTATTAATAAAAACAAGAAATAACAATTCTCTGTAGGGAATAGGGATTATAGTGTTATTTATTATTGTATTGTAAAAAAATCGTTCATCTTAACCGCCTAGTTTCCGACCAAATGACGTAGGGTCGTCAACTGGCACTCTTTCAATTTCCCCTATTATGCAAGCCTTAAAAAAAGTATATTTTAAGTTACTACCGTGTTAATTATCTACCTTCTTTTTCAAGTTTATCAGGTACATCGGCTTGCGAACCATTAGACATGGTCCTAGGTCCTAGTTACCACTAGTGGTCCGCGGACCACAGGTTAAGAACCACTGCCCTGAATAGGCAAAGGTTTTACCGTCTGCCTGTAGATTACCAACGCCCACAAAATGTACTAAATGATAACATTATCATCAAGATTATAATCGTCCATTGCCCATATCGGTACTTACTCTTTGGACTTTGGAAATTCTGAATAGTGAAAGTCAGAATTGCATCACAATATCGATGATACCCAATATAAGTGTTATCAATAGTAGGGTATACGTTTTATTGATCCGGTTACAACAAATTTGCAAGTGATAATGACGTAGCCTTACCGTTTTAGGGTTCTACGGAACGGAAAATAGGTACGCCCAAAGGGTTAAAACGGCACCCTATTACTAAGACTTCGATGTCTGTCTGTCTCCAGGCTGTACCTCAAGAACGGTAACAGCTAAAGAGTTGCACTTATTTCCGTCCGCACTAAAACCATTTCAGTAGTAATAACTACTGAAGGGATTAATTGGTAAATAATAATCCTGTAGTTAACTATACTGGTTTCACACATGCTACTTCCCTTTTTTTTATGATGTTTAGGGGGCAGGCGAGCAAACGGGTTACCTGATAGAAAGCAACTGCCGTCGCCCATGGACACTCGCGACATCTAAAGAGTTGCCGGCCTTTATGAGAGAACAGGGATAAGGGAATAGGGAAGTTGAGCCACCGGTAAACTCACTCACTGAACGAAACACAACACGACGCCGTTTCACGCCAGTTTTATGTGAAGCCGTGGTATCACTCCAGCCGAGCTAGCCCATTCGTGCCGGCTCGCATTATGTACTAGAGATCGGAAAATGTCTCATTGGTACACGCCTCCACCGGTTTTTAAACCTGCACCCTCTCGAGTGCGAAACTGTGAACCACAGGTCTTACCCACTAGCCTACGGACGCTCTAAAATGCTCTTACTGTGGGAAAATACGACAATTATTTTACCCTATAAACGGCGAGTAAAACCGCGGTACCTTTGTAATACACCGCAGGTCTATATTATTACATATTACTAGTCGTATTATAATACTACGAAGAGAAACGATAACAATAATCCCTTAAACTCTATCTAATCAAGGGGGCCTTTTTGTTCGAACGAAACTAGATGTTGCTATCGCCTTCATTTTGCCAAAATTTGATTATGGCGAGCCTCCGCCTGCGTTTTAAGTTGTCCTATGCCTGTTTTCAGCAACCGCCCCCTTCCGCTAAGTGTCCCCTAATGGCCTTTAAGCATCCTATACCTCCTAACACATTTTAGACAAAACCCATGACGTGTCGTCCATGGGCATAGCCACACTGGTGAAAAATTTGTCGAAATGAAAAATAGTGCAATAGAAACGAAAAGCGCGCATCGAAGCGCCGGTGTTTTGAAACCGAGCTTGTTTATTTATTTCCTGTACCTAGACCCCTAATTAACAAATTAACAAATTGGCATAGGCGCCAACAATCTGAGGGGGAATGGGGGGGGGATAAGTTAAGTGCTGCCCCAACCTGAACTCAAGGCTGGCTACGCCTATGTTGCCGTCCAAGTTTACCCTATAGGATAATGTGGCATATAAAATAGTGGCTATCAGGGAGACGGTTAGAGACGATCGGTGAAAAGAGACATTGTATCCGTTGTCACTCTTAATATTAGGATCTACTTTTCAGACATGCGGCTCCTCCGGTCGGTCATATGAGTATGGCATGATGATGCTGATGGTGGACCGATGCGCGCAGGCGCTGATAGGCCACGTAGGGCTGAAGCCAGGAGACAGGGTGGGCCTGATCCTACCCAACATACCAGAGTTCGTGGTCGTCTGCCACGGCGCGTTGAAGGCGGGCGTGGTGGTTACTTTCGCGAATCCACTTTATACTGCTGGTGAGTTCTCTGGTTACCTTGGAAGCAATGACATTAAGCTTGGCCGCACATTATCCGAATTTTTGATCACAAAATTATGAAGTAGCTGACAATTACCATACAAAACCTCTCAGAAATTTCGGATAGTATGTGGGGTCTACTACATAACATAGTAAACAGAGTGGGTTCCCGCGAAGAGTCCGAATTTTCCTGGTCAGAAGTTTCCTTATAAGAAATTTCACATAATGTGCGGTCAGACTTTTTTATATTTTAATACAAGATTTTCAATTACTAAACGATCGGATTTCAAAATATATATTATATTTGGTAAGATCCTTTTTTTTTAAGTTTTTTTAGCCCCGCTTCTCACCAGCCATGTCTGCTATAATAGGAGCGATGCATGACAAGGTTTCGGCTTGCCTCAAATACCTACTCAAAAATTGCTACCAGCTCTCGGTTTATTTATTCTATATCCCAAATAGCCCGGAGTTCTTGGAGGTCTGTCTCGGCGCGTTGAAGGCGGGACTGGGGGCTACTTTAACGAACCCATACTGTATTACTGCTTGTAAGATCTCTGGTTCAGATGCTGAGATAGTTCTTATAATTATGATGTGCTCTAAAAATCCAGGTTTTGGAGGTGGTCTACCGTGGAGCGTTAAAGCCGGACTGATTTTCTGTGTCTATGTCCTTTCCTGACAGACAGACGCACATACCACATACCTAATACCTTTACCAACTTATGAGTCTAAGTGAAGATGACAAAAGTTTGTCGATCAGGCTAAACCATCATCCTTATATATACTTTTAAGTTGTTTTGCAAGACCGAAAAAAGGTCTTTTAGGCTAGCTAGCTAGGTTTTTTTTTCTCATAAAATAAGGGGGCAAACTAGCTAGGTTAACTGATGGATAGCAACTACCGCCGTCCATAGCAACATTAGAAGAGTTGCATTGAAATAGAACTCTCAGAGAAACAACAAAACGAATCGGAAGGAAATTATTATCGGTAGTTGTTTACTCAACTGCGCTTATCCACAACTATGCAAGTTTTACAATTATGTAATAATGTAAATTGCTACCGGTTGAAGATTTCAAAGACGATTTCACTTTAAAGATTTCTTTCTATTTAAAGATGGGTTCAAAAGGGTTTGAATTTTGAACTAGTATATTACTCCATCCATATAAAGTATTCATGATTTTTTGACCCCTTCTAATCACGGGTAGTACTGGGACCCCACTTACAAATTTGGAATTTCACATGTATAAATCCATCCCAATATTTCAAATACGACGTCACAAAACTTAGGACCACACATCCTTCGACACACCGTGTATTGTACTATTTAGGCATGTCTCGGTATCTCAATCCATTACATTACAATTTAAATAATTTTATAAACCCTTCTCTTTTGTTTTCAGACGAGCTTCGGAGACAATTCACAGACTGCGGTGTGAAGTTGATAGCGACGATAGAAATGTTTATGCCCGTCGCCAAGGAGGTTGCCAAGTCACTGAAGGACTACAAGGGCACAATTTTTATTGGGGGAGAGGATGATAAAACGCAAGGTAACTTACTAAGTTAAGGGCTGAATAGTGGTAGCACCTTATAGGGTGATTTTTATGTGAAACTAATGAAACAGGGCGTACAGTTCATGTAGGTGCCAAATTACTGGTTAATCGACCATTATATGTTCTGGTGTTAATCTATTATTATTATTATTATTGTAGTCACTTACAGACTTCCTAGAGTATTTGATTCATTGGCAGGTCCCAGATCTACCTTATTTAGTCGCATTATGTTTAAAAATTAAAACACATTTAGGACCTGTTTCACCGCTAACAGATAGTCTATCCAAAACTTTATTTGACGGATGTTGTATGGAGAATCTGTCAAAAAAAATGTGGATACCCTAAAACTTTATCAATTAGCTGTGATACAGGCCCCCAAGCATATTATTGTAAACTTTAAATTCCTCTGCCAGGTGTATACGGCCTTCGTTCGCTTCTAATGGCGGACCACAAGGCTGACCTGCCCAAAGTGAGCTGCGATGACCTCGCCATCATTCCCTACTCCAGCGGCACCACGGGTCTACCCAAAGGTGTGATGCTGACCCACAAGAACCTGGTCTGCAATATCAAGCAGGTTCAAGCGCCGAAGGTTATGAAGTATGAGGGAGAAAAAGGTAAATCTAAACTCCATACTACGTCATACACCTTACGTCAGTCTGAGGGAAACACAAATTATCTTTAAATTATATAGGTTTTAACTAATTATGGGTATCTCTGGTTCTTTTTTTATGATATTTAGGGGGCAAGCGAGCAAACGTGATACCTGATGGAAAGTAACTGCCGTCGATCATGGACACTCGCGACATCTGAAGAGTCGCCTGTGCGTTGACGGCCTTTTTTACGAGGGAATAGAGATAGGGGAATTAGGGAAGTTGGACCACCGGTAAACTCACTCACTGAACGAAACACAGCACAACGCCGTTTCACGAAAGTTTTCTGTAAGGCCGTAGTATCACTCCGGTCGAGCCGGCCCCTTTCTGCCGAAGCAAGGCTCTCCCACAGCAAACGTTCTGATGAGAGAAAAATTTTTTTGAAGTTAAAGAACATTTTAAGGTTTCCGAGGTTTGAGATATCAGTTTTTACTGTATTGTATGGAGGTAAGCTTGCGTTTGTGTGTTTATATGTTTAAGGTGGGTTATCTTGGAAGCTACTGAACCGATTTCAATATGATTTTACCATTAGATAGCTACATTAGGTATCCGAGATTGATGTAGGCATGTTTTTGAAATCAAATGTGGTATATAATTTTTCTAAAATACACTTTTTTTTTAATTTCCAGGCAAAGGCGACGTGATACTGACAGTACCTCCGTTCTTCCACATCTACGGCTTCAACGCCATTCTCAACTATAACTTAATATTGGGATATCACGTCGTTTCCATTCCTAAGTAAGTTTCTATCAAAATTCCACTTTGTTAGAGTGAGTTGCACCGGGGGCACATAGTTAACTTTGACAACAACCCTGACGAGAACAGAACTTTATAAATTTTAATCGCATCTTGATTTTATAGCTAACAGTTAACGCTGACAACATTATAATAAACCACATGTTATATTCACAATCACAAATATATTTTGAAATTTTTGAATGAAAAATTATAAAGATACTAAAAAAAAAAAGATACTGTAGTGTGTTGTTATTTTGACATTTCTTCCGGTTACGGTTAGCGTCAAATGTTGTGTAATTTTTTTGCCTTCTTTGCGGATATTATTTGACATATTTCAAGTTAACATAAACTATAACCGTCCGAAATTGGCTGGTTACGGTTATCGTTAAATATGGCGCCGTTTATGCTTAAAACGACGCCATTTTAAACCTGGGCTCTGTTATTGTTAGGTATGGCGTCTGCCTTTTTTAATTTTTCGGTTCTTGATTGGTTAATTATCTGGCGTTTAACTAGAGATTGGACTGTTGGTTTAACAGTTTGTTATAGTTAAAGAAAGTTGGTGCAACTTCCTTTAACTATAACAATCACATTTGTAGCCAAGGACCGTCTTCCACCATTTTGAGACTAAACGAATCGGGATGCTGCGTCCTACTGTAAAAAAAGAAAAATGACCACAAGGTCATTTTACTTTTATATAAACCTACTATATTGTTTTCGTAGGTTGGTAGCATCTGTTCGAGTCCGAAGGTTTAAACGATGCCATTTGAGAGTAGGACGCCTGATTCGCAACCATTAGGCTGATAAAGCAAATGACATAAAAAAACTTTTTTTCTTTCTTTATTTTGGGGCCATACATCTTTTGATTAAGTCGGCATAACAATCCTTTGTCATGAATGAACGTTAGGTCAGTATTATATAAATAGCAACTATTATAATGTATATAACTATAAATTAATAGTGAATATAAAGTATGGCAATAAAAAACTTTACATTGTTATTTACAAGGATATAACCGTCATTATTAGCTAAAATTAATCCAAAGACGTGGCTAATGATGTTGTAATATAATAATAATAATGTATTAACTCTATTTAAGAACAAGCCAAGAACTTATCGTGGCTAAATATCTTTGTCTTGTAACAATGAACACAGACAATTAAACACATAAAGTAGCCTTACCTACTTAATTATTTTTAATGACCCTGAACTTACGATGGAAGAAGCTAACAGCTACTACCGGGTTCCTATTACCTAATCTTGTTTCCAACTGGATTTGAACAATGAAAACTAGGGTTGCTGAGGATTCCTCTCCAGGAAAAAAAAATCATCCTCCGCCATCGCTTTCTTACAATTTAAGAGGAATTTATAAGGAAGTTTTGTGTGTGTTTGTGTTCTGTATGTTACTGAACCTTCTTAACTGCTGAAACGATTTTAATGATTCTTTATTGTGATTATTTTGAAAAAAAAAAGGTTTATAGTTTGGTTCACTGAAAAATGCATTTTAACTAATTGTTGTGTATATAAATATTGTGTTTAATGAACAGAGCGGCTATTTCATTGGGCCCGTTAATATTTATGATTTTCTATCATCCTCTTCCTCATCCGCATCCTCTGATTTTACATTTGAAAATTCCTCTTCCTTATAATTACTTCCAAGCAAGGAATTACTATTGGAATTATGTAAACGAACACTTAAATGTAATACAGTGCAATCCAGTGCTGGCTTCAATTACTGGACTAAAATCATTTAAACCGGCCATAACCTCTAAACTGCCTACAATAACATGCCTTATACATTTTGACAGGTTCACTCCAGAAGAATACATAAAAGCGCTAGTAGAGTACAAACCTAGCACGCTGTTCGTGGTACCGTCTCTCCTAGCCTTTCTGGCAACTCATCCGATGGTGAAAAAGGAACATCTAGAGTCAGTGGAGACCATTATGGTGGGAGGAGCGCCCACCACTGACGCCATGTTTGAGAGGTTCCTATTGAAGGTTGAGAAGACGAAAAACCAGATTCAGCTGTTGCAAGGTAATTGTTTTTTTATTCTCAACATATAAAAAATAGGTTTGCTTAAGCCTGAGACATTGTTTATAAGCAGGTGATCTACGTTATTACTACTATTACGTAACCTTTACGTTACTATTACTACGTAATTCGACAAGGTTACGTCTATGCAATGTAAATCGTGATTTATCGGCTGGAGTTGACAACGTGATCAAATTCAGGTGATCTCCCTTCTCAAATTTATTAAAATCCTTAGTAATTACGACGTTATTGACTCACAAACAAATTTATATGTTCACATATGTTCACAATAATACAATTCTAGTCTACGGAGTCACAGCTAACATCCACTTTAATTCCTTTAGGTTACGGCATGACGGAAAGTTCACCCGTGACGCTCATGACGCCGTTCATATACCCGCACAGCAAGGTGGGGTCAGTGGGCCAGCTGGTTACGTCGACGCAGGGCCGCATAGTGTCGCTGTCTAATGGCCAGGCGCTGCCGCCGCATCAGTCCGGCGAACTGCTACTACGTGGGCCGCAGGTGTGTGACCTTTTGCTGTTGTTTTTACGTGTTTGGTGTGGTGCTGCTTATGGAACGGCAGCGCCACACCTGTCTTGTGGCAGGCAAGATTGCCGAAACGCTGTTACGCCTCAAAGAAACATTAAAACGATCGCCTCTGGCCACAACGATTTATTATTTTTTTTTTAAATATAATAAATCGTCGTGGCCAGATAGTGGTTCCCTGCGGTACTATGTCGGGGCATGGGTTCTTTATTCGATACAGCAATATTAACTATATAATTTATATAAGACAAGTATCGTTAAAATCATCATTTGAACACTTTCAAATAAAACGTATTGACTTAAAAACCTGACGATCGTTATCAAATGCTTTAACTATGTATATCTTATTGTTTCCAGTTGATGAAAGGTTACTGGAACAACGAGAAGGCTACAAAAGAAACCATTGACAGTGAGGGTTGGCTACACACAGGTGACGTCGCATATTACGACGAAGATCATTACTTCTACGTCGTCGATAGAACCAAGGAGCTCATCAAAGTCAAAGGCAACCAGGTTAGCAAATCTTGGAACCTACATTAGACTGGGTTCAAATTATTTATTCATTGGTGAACGAGATATTGACAAAGCTGCTAGCACTAGCGTCCGTGGCCTAGTAGTTTGAACCTACTCACGTTTACTAATAAGTTATGAGACCGATTCTCATTGCGGAAGAGCCATCCTTCGACGACAACTGGCCTTACAGAAAACTCACATGAAATAGCGTTGTGCTGTGTTTCATCCAGTGAATGAGTTTAGGAGGATCAATCCCCTACTCCTCGTTTCCTATTCTATTCCCGTAATCTTTCATTAAAAGGCCGGCAACATACTTGTTTATATAACTCACGTAAAATGTTTCCAGGTGTCTCCGACAGAAATTGAGGGTATCATCATGGAGTTACCAGAAGTAGCGGACGCCGCAGTAGTGGGAATACCAGACCCTTTAGCTGGAGAGGTGCCAAGGGCATTCGTCGTCCTCAAACCCAACCAAAAGTTAACTGACCGACAAATCTACGACGTCGTTGCTCAAAAACTCACCAAATACAAACGTCTAGAGGGTGGAGTAGTATTTTTAGAAACCATACCAAGAAACGCAGCTGGCAAAATCCTGAGAAACGAATTGAAAGTTTTAGGCAAAAAAGCTCTATAAAAATTTATATCTTAATTTGTAAATAGTATTTTGTGATTGTAGAAGTGAGAGTGCTATTTCGTAGACTTGTCAAATTAAAAGTTTGATCCACAATGGCAAAAAGATGAGGAGTCAGTACCTGTATAAGGTTTAGATATAAAATTTATATAGTCAATGTGAAATGTGATTATACAATTTGCATTAAAGTAATATTTTATGATTTGTAACCGTAGTGTAAATAGATAAGTGTACAGTTTATATAGAGTACTTACTAGTTTCGATAGACAGAAAACTTATACATTAATATATTATACATATTTTGTTGATTTGTTATAATTTTTGTATATAATTTTATTATACTAAAATAAATACAAAAGTAAAATTTTTGCTTATTCATTTCGCGAATCCCATCCCTAGAAGTTAATTAACCAGTTTATTGTTATTTGTAAATATTGTAATGAAAGTCATAAAGTCAATGTAAATTTTTAATCTTGGAATAAAGAAAGTAATCATGAATTGCTAATATTATATTCTAGACACTTGCGACTTAGATTATAATAACTGTCCATGTTAATTAAAATTCCAAATTATTTAACTATCCTATGTAGAAAAAGAAATATTTTATGTCCGAGGCTTTAAGATGCGACAGGGTTACAACATCTCAACAGGGGTTTTTTATTTAACAATAAAATGGCAGTTTTGCTTTGTAATTCTTGAGTTTTTCACCATATCAACTATTGCAGTAACATTTGTAATAATTATTATCATGTTATTATGCCTCTGTTGCCTCACTTTTAGCAGCATCTTCTATTTCTTCCTTCTTAGCACTGTCTTCTACAGTGCTTTCCATAGAAGAGTCATTCTCTTTAGTCTCTTCATTTTTAATTGTTGGAGCTAATTCGGAATTAACATCAGAAATTGAGTAGTTATCTGATTCTATTTTTGCTGGAACAGTTTCTGGTTCAACTTCTTTAATTGGTTCCTTCTCAGTCTCTAGCAATGATTCTTCTTTCTTTTCACATTCTGTTACTTCTTCAGAATTTGAAACAATTTCAGCTTTAGGTGAGTTACTGCTGCTTTCATTATTGTCACTTGATGAGGAACTCTCTTCACTAGAAGTAGACACTTCAGAAATATGCTTTACTTCATTTTCTTCTTTGAAATTTGAATCTGAACTACTTTCATCACTAGATATAGGCTGGGTATTTGTTTCTAAATTGTCAGTCTTTTTAATCTCATCAGTATTTTCGTTTTCTTTGTTTTCTTTGATAAGCCTCTGTTCAGTCATTTCTGCATCATCTACTTTGATATCTGGTATTGTAAGTGCTGGTTTAGACTCCTCAACTTTCATTTCTGTATCTAAATCTGTGTTCAGTTGAGTATCTTCAACAGCTTTTATATCAGCAGGCTTCACAGTAATTGACTCTATTATTGTTTCTGATGTATCATTATTTTCTTTCTCTTTTGGTGTGATTTCCATGTTTGGCTCTACTTCAGCCTGATTTTCTGATTGTGTTGAAGCTTTCTCTGGTGTGGCATGAGATTCTTGTTTTGGTACATGAGTTTCTGTGTCATCAACGGAAATATGAGCATCAGAAGAACTGGGCTGCGGTTCTGAGTTGTGTTGTGTGTCATTGTTTTCTTTCCATGACATATCCTCCATTTCGACATCTACATTGTACTCTGAATTATTATCTGAGCCATTGACAACTGGTTCTATAGATTCCCCATTTTCAGTTTCAAGATGCCGCTGTGGTCCAGGTTCCCTCGTGCTCACAACCAATATATTCTTTTCAACTGCACGCATAAACTTATCGATGCGATTATATTGTTTTCTAGGATATGTTAACAGTTCACAAATGCGCTGAACGGTAAAAGGTGCGGATGTAAAGGAATCGAGACGCTCTATTAAACTATTCTTCATAATGTCGTAATTAAAGGGATCAACGTTTGGATACGGTGGAATTTCAATACCAGGTGTTGTTTCATAGAAGTCTGTTATAACATTAAGCAGTTTTTCTTTGAATAAACATTTCACTAAAGACCACTGGTACACAGGATCACCGGTACGCGCTACATACGCTAAGTAATCGTTCAGTTCTTGAGGTATCGTTTTAGGTTTCCGTTTCGAAAATTCTTCCAGAAAATGAAATATTTCTTCCGTGTTTTCCATTTTACACTTATATTTCAGGTTATTGGTGAGTAATAAAGAAATAATGGAATCACAAACAGTTTCAGGTTTTGGGATTTTTTTTGACAAAAATTGTCGTTGACGTTGACTGTCGCTGTCATTCTTATTTCTTTTTTTTAATTTAGTTGAAAGTCGGCATGTTAGGCAAAATATCTTTTATATTTTCTAAATTAATTTTATTTCTATTCTATGAACAAGGAATCAGCGTACGACATATTTATATATTTATTACTTTTATGCTATGTTTAGATTTTTATTTATAAACTTTTTTATTTATAAAATTGATGCCTCCTTTGAGTCCTTTGTCTAGTGGTACAGCAGAGCTGCTCTTCCCTCGGGGGTCGTCGGATGCCCGCGTTGAAAACATGTTATTTCCAAGTTTGTAGGACAATGCAGGCTGAATACCTGATTTTCAGACAAGTAACCTGGTTTTCTGCGCCTGATCTCTCGCCGGTCGTGTACTGCGCACACACTTAGACTACTTAATTTTTAGCTGAACGTTTTGTTAACTCGCTACTTTACTTAATTAAATGTAAACCGGTCCTTAGAGGGGTTGAATTGGACTAAGTTAAGTCTTCGCCACTCAGAGACGTTCTTCAACGAGTTCTCTATTTCAGACACAAGTTTGTTTCGGCTCTCAACAATTTATATTATACGTTACAAACATCCATGTTTGTAAATTGTAACGTATAACATAATATATGTACTAACCGTTAGTCTGATTTAAAATAGATCTTCTTTTAAATTATTTTTTAGCTGTGATTTACTATAACGAAAAAAGCTTCCACTACGACTTGAAATGTGTTTTTTTATGAGAATTATGTAACGTTGATTTCCTGCCTTTATTTGACACTGGCCATGGTTATACAGCCGTAACGTCCTAAAAAGAAGATGATGATTGGGGTTAGTTTTGGTGGGACGTGAAAAAGTGATGTTGTGTTATTGGATTTCTTCGCTAAATTTGTGTTGTTTCGGGTTTTGATGCGTCATAGTGATAGAATATCAACCATTGAATATTCGTTATCATGCAAAAGTGTGGGCAAGTAATACAATTTCAAGAAACGTGCTTTTTTATGTATCTCTACAAAACCCTACTAAAATTATTTCACTAAGAAAATTGATTTTCCCCTTTTACTCGACACTGGCCATGGTTATATAGCCGTAGCGTCATAAAAAGAAGATAAAGATGATGGGGTGACAGCTGAAAGTCAAGTGTCAATTTTGACATTGAAATTTGACTTTTCAAGAAATACAATTCACGCGAAAAATAAAAATTTCAATCAAAATTTGGTAAAATCAAATTATTAATATTTCTGATACCCCATTTTGTTACATATCAAATACAATGAATTCAATTTTAAGAAAAAGTTTTCAACCTCTATTCAACAACACATTCAGAACGACGACTTTGCGGCTATTAGCCGATGCTACAATTAACGAAAAAATCGACAAAATCGTCAAAAATAACAAAGTTGTAGTATTTATGAAAGGAGTTCCTGATGCACCCAGGTGTGGGTTTAGCAATGCTGTGGTTCAAATCATGAGAATGCATGCAGTACCTTATGACAGTCATGATGTACTTGCTGATGAACACCTGAGGCAAGGTAAGGAGCAGATCTTGTGAATTACGCAATTTATAATAACATAATATTCCTATGTCCTTACTGTAATATTTTTGATATCCTAGGTATCAAAGACTACTCAAACTGGCCAACAATACCACAAGTTTTCATCAATGGTGAGTTTGTTGGTGGTTGTGATATTATGCTCCAAATGCATCAATCAGGTGAGCTTGTAGAGGAACTGAAGAAGGTTGGTATCAAAAGTGCTCTCCTTACAGCAGAAGAGTCAAAAAAAGAGGAGAGCAAAGAATAAGAGACTGACAACTGAAAATCATCTAACTCACAACAAATTGAAATCCTATTGTGAAATGAGTAATATATATTGTTAAAATAGGTAATTATAGTTGTTACTACTGATATTGTAAATATTGATCATTAGTCATTTCATTTAGTTGATTAAACATTTCAATATATAAATGCATACTTTTATTCGTAAATACATCAGAAATTTTTTGGAACATTACCATATAGTTTGCACGATATTAGATGAATGTAAGTATGAGCAAATTAAAAAAATCTTGTCTAGGTTTGCTAGTTTAGGTGGATTAAATTATGTAGATAAATGTTTTTATCAAAAAGACCTACCTAAAATAAATTGATGAACCACTAGAGATATTTTCACTATCCAACATCATGCGACTCTGAAATAACCAGGTACTGCATTTTCAATAAAACGTAAAATGAAAAATTTAGTAATTATAATATTCTCTTGAATAATGACAAAGAACTTGATTTTTCACATTTTATATATATGCCATTTCTATGGAAGTGTAATGTCAAGCAGTCTTGACTTATGTCCCTAAAGGGGGATAGTCAAGGGGGATATTATAATATTTCATTAATAATTTAAATTAAAATAAGGTAGTGTCAATATGCTCATTCGGAAAGATCAAAAAATATTACTGTGATGATATTATTTAGAAAGATAACAGTGTTTGCAGTTCAAGGACTTTAGCTAGATTACAGTCATTTTCTGATTTAACCAGAATGACAACGAGATTCAGTAAATACTGTAGATAATAATAATATACAGATAAGGATTTGGTTTAGCTGTCGGCAAATTGAGGGCAAAACTTACAAACTTGTAAGAAGAAAAGATCATTGTTTTATTTTATAGCTTTTATTAAATTAGCTGTACATTCGAGTTAGTATACTTTTTGGGCACATAATTCATTCTTATCCTACATACCACTGCTTTCCTCCTAATATAATTGTCAGATTAACAATACAGTCATTAATAAAAGACAAATATGGCAGATCATTTATTTAGAGTACTCATACAAAATACTCCCACAAACGAATATCATATAAAAATGGCATTTGAATGAAAAATAAATAGATGCAGGTAGTATGGCTACATTTTACACAAGATCTTGATACTCCCGCAACAATAAAACTTGCCAACTAAGTGTGAACATACCGTCAAAGTATAATTACTAATGGCAGTATTAAAAACAAAGAAATATAAATAATATTTGCTTATAAATAAAAATAACAAAAACATTCTCACAATGAATGAGTCTTCTCTTTTGGTGTGACATTAGTGGAGCCTAACATAGCACCGTTTTAACTTATATATTAACGTTTTGTGACTCCCTTTGACGTTTTTATATAAAATATTAAAATACCTAGATCTAAAATATAAATAATGTAGAGATATATTATTTTTGAGTTGAGCCAAATATTCGAATAAGTACTGTACGGTACGATGAAATTTTTTTGGTTTAAACATTGCACATTTTATATAAAAAGTGTGATAAAATTCACAAAATTTTTCTCTTTATATTGGCCGTTAGGGCGATTGAGCGGTCAATATAAGGGAAGTAATTTTGACGCCATGCCGCTATAGGGCACCTTTTGGAGTTGTTCTGGTCCAACGAGATTATTTGGTCTTCCGGGCGTACTGAGTCCCATCCATCTGGATCTTCTTCTGATGTGACGACTTATTGACCTAAATATAACAAGAAAATTATATATTTTACATGGAATTGAATTGTGGCCTATGTTGCGTAAACGAAAGATGTAAATAATATTATTCTTTCCTTTATGCATAGATGTGGGGCAGGCATAAAACGTAAATTAAATACGTCTACGTCTTGTGGCTACTAAGTTGAGAGTCAGTGTTATTGTAATCTTTGACTATTTTGTCTGTGCAGTAAGAGTGTAGGACTATAAAAGGATTTTTTTATAGTTTAACATTTAGTGATTAGCTGAAAGTTAGCTTTTTCTCTGACTTCTTTACAGTAACGGATTTACATTTTTATATGTCTAAGCGACCTTATTTCTGCCCCGTCAAAATTTATTGACTTCTAGGAGATTAGAACGCTGCCGCTTATTCGCTGGGTGGATGGAGCCAACATACGCGTTGTGCGCACCTACATTGCACCGAGCGAATAGGCTAAAATCAAGGTCCATATGGGCTATAAATCCGGGACTCCTCTGACCTAGAGGTCGGTCTCGCCATAGAGCGCGGTAGAGAACGCCATATAGTCGAGCGCGTGTGGTGGGGCGTTGGGTCCGCGGTACGGGGGCATGCGAGCCACGCAATACTCCGCCTGGTCTGGGGGCAGCTCGCGTCTCAGTTCCTCCGCGGTTATGTATGGCTGGAAGAAAACAATGTCATTAATTTTTAATTCGCTTTTTTTAACGATAATAATCATTAATCACAAACGTATTAAAACTACAGGGACTATGAAACTTATACTAAATACCAAATAATTTATTAGTCGTTGTCAAGTGTATAAGTTTCTTATTACCTTGTCTCCAGCTAAGATCCTAAAGCTGTCGATGACTTGTTCCGCTGTGTCTGTGTCGGTAGACTCCCTTGTCATGAAGTCCAAGAACGCGTCGAAGGATACGTAACCTTTAAAGTAAATCACAGGTTCAGAATTTTTGGCACGTAAGATTATATCAGTTTTATATAATAATGTAATAAAAATTAAGGTGTTTTTTTTCGAATTGCTGTCTTATCAATCAAATGCTTCAGAAAAATAGTTATTAACTACTCATTTGAATTTCTAAGTAAAACTTACCAGTGTTGTTAGGATCGACAACGGCTAAGATACGTTGGAAGTCCAGCTCTCCTTGTCTGTCCTTGCCAATGCTGTATCCAAGTGATACCAAACAAGACTTCAGTTCTTCAGGTGCTAAGCGGCCTGTGGAAAATATAAATTCTTGTTACGTGTAACGAAATGGAGTTAAAGTGCAGCACAGTGCACCACTTTCAATGGAAGAGCGATGATTTGGCACAAGTGAGCGGCTCAATCGAAAGAAATACTACTTCAAAGAAAACTGGCGTAAAATAGCGTTGCGCTGTATTGCTCTTTATTCGCCTATTCCCGTATCCTTTTACTTTATTAGAATGCGAACGAATTTTTTCAACGCTTCTGATATTGCAAATGTCTATTGGCGACGGCAGTTGCTTCCCATTTTGTGTTGACTGCTTGTGGATTAATTCTCAGAATGGTATTCACCAGTGCGGTTTTTGTCGAAGTGGTTGAACGAGGAGCGGAACTCTGTGAGCTGTTCGTGCGTGATGCCCTTGGAGTCGCGCGTCAGGATCTGGTTCTCGACCTCGTTGATGGTGCGGTTGATGGAGGTCAGCAGTTGCTCCCAGCCAACGCGCAGCGTCTCCATTGTGTATTGAGAATATCTGAAAATAAATTGTCGTTACAAAATGAAATTTAAAAATAAGTAAGAAGCGACGTCTTGGAAGAATTAATAATTAGGGACATTTAGAATCACCCATGCCAATCCTTAAGTTTAACTTGTAACTTTTGCATTAATAATATTGTTTTGCTTCACCTATTAATATGAAAATACAGTAGGGCCTGTTGCAAAACTTCCAAGAAGTGTCAGATAAGTTACTTATTTGACAGTATATCTGAACTGTTTTCCTCAGATAAGTAGTGGATACAGATAAGTAGTGTAATCGGCACTTATCAGGAAGTGGTTAAACAGGCTTTTAGTCCTAATACTTATAACCAATGTTTCGTCCTTATAGGAATAAGGGATTCGTTTTTTGGCCAATGCTATGAAACCCTATGAATGGGTTGGTTAAGCTATGAATGAGTTGGTGAGTAGTTTACCTGTTTTCGAAGATCATGCCCTCCTGCACAGCTTGGTGTATGCGCTCGAGCTCCTCAATGTGCGGTTTGTACGCGTACACACCCGCCTCGTACTCCTTGAGTCGGTGCAGCTGGTCTTCCAACGAACCCTGAGAATAGGTGATCGAGAAAGTAAAGATTGTCTTTGCAAATTCGTGGACACTGCTAGTTAGCATAATGTTTTCATTTTGCGAGTGGTAGAATTAAAATGTTATGTCAAGATGTGAGTGTGTTCGTGGTAACCCCATCCCATTTAATTATTTTCATTAACAATGAGACTATGTTATTATAAATAATGTTGGGCCCCCCAGCTCCGATTGAAAGATTTTTCTATACGCGTTTAGGTCTATCCAGGTCTCATTTATTTCATACAGCGTAGCTGGCCCGTATGCTTATGACAACTACGTAGATAACGACTTATATATAAACAACCTCACCTGTAAGCCCATGCCAATAGCGGTAACGGCGTCCATCTGTCTCTCGATCCAGGGTCCAACGGCGTTGGCCTTCTCAGCGAACTGGCGGCGCAGGGACTCGTTGTTCTGTTGCTTGCGCAGCTCGGCCGCGAGGGTTCCGTCTCGTTGCGGGACTAAAGCACGCACGTCGCCCCATTTGCGGTTCAGCTCCTGTTAATGATGTAGTTTAGGTTATGACGTCATTTAGCCAGCCAGCGCAAAGAAGATGGTGCAAATAGGAATTCCTCTACGTTCATGATAGGTTCATTAAATAGTAAATAAAGTTATTCATGTGTAACGTCGTTAACTATTATTGGTATCACAAATTATCCGAATTTCTGATCAGAAAACTTTAGACGCCTAAACTTACCATACAATACTCATGATGAATTTAGGTTACTATGCGGGGTCCAGAGCAAAACTTATGAACAGAGTTCGTTGCGGTACGGCCTTAAAATTTTTGATCGGAAATTCGTATAATGAGCGGCCGGACTTAGAATTGTTCTGTGTGATAGACAAAGACATGTTCTTAAATTATAACAATTATGAACTTACGTGTGCTGTGAGCGTCGTGTAGGGGTTCTCAAGTCCTCCAGGGATCTGGTGCTGTTTGACGATGGACTCAACTTGGTGGACGAGGTTGACGATGGCCTGGTATTCCTTGTCGGCCTCACCCAGGGTGGCCTTGAAGCGGGCGTGGGCGTCCATGAGGCCGGAGATCTCCTCGATGGTGTGGACGATGAACATGTCTACTAGGTCCTCGCGAGTGCCGTCCAGCCTGAAAAATAGTGGTGTTTAAAATTCTGTTTATAAAATATGTTTTAGTAGTTGCAAGACGCTATCGAAGGGCTTTTGTGTCATACCTTCTCTAATTATTCTACTTATAATCATATAAGTAGAATGATAAGAGAAGGTTTGATTTTATGCATTGTTTTCAAAAAAGTAGTACTTTAAACGTTTTATCCAATTGTAGAGTACCCCTGAACATATTACCCAGTGACTTGGTCTTTGAAATCTAAAAAGTACTAAAGAGTTAAGTATCTTAGCGCAAAAACTAAGCATCTAATTTAGAACTTTTATCTATCCAACATAACTTAACCTACGATTTAAAAAGTACCGAGCACCTAAGTAAGTAAGCTATAAGCATAAGAAGATTGTCAAACTTACCAGTTGTTGAACGGCGCGGCGCGTTTCGCGAACTCCAAGTGCAGCAGGTCGATCTGCTCCAACACGCGTTCCGCGTCATCGAGTGCGGCGCGGCGGCGCTGGGTCAGCGCGCCCAGGCGGTCCCATTGCGCGCAGATGCGCTGGCAGCGAGCGTTCACTGAGCCAACCTCGTGGTATTCCAGGGTGCTGGAATAGAGACGGCTTTTAATGATGCTGGCAAAGTGAAAACTACAACAAGTGTTTATTTCTACAGCAGGATAGACAAACTGGCTACAATATGCCAAACGTCCGCCATCGTACACCATTACGTTGTCTACACAATGGGGATAGCTACAGCGGGCCATTATGATGGTTAGTTCACCTATTTTTAAGAGGCGCCTTTAGGCTTTTTCTCTCGTTTCTTTTTCAATTTCATTAAGAAACGATTAGCAGGAGTATTTTAAGATAGCGCGCTAAAGGTCCTGTAGTTTTAGGGTCCATAGCCATATCATACATTGTAGGGTAGCTTGTAGGTTGCTCCTAGGCTACAGCCCTTGTAGCCCTAAATTACATCCCTGATTATTACTAACTTGAGCTCCTGGGCAATTGCGGCGATCTGCTCGACGCGGTCCTGGTGCGCGGCGAGGTCGGACTCGAACGCCTCGTGCTTCTTCTTCAGCGCCTTTATGTCGTTTAACTTGCACTGGCGGAAGTCTTGCGACTGGAGCATCTCTTCCTTGCCTGAAATTGAGAAGCCCTTCGTTAATTTTTTCTTATTATTCGCACCTTAGTCAGCATTGTTCGTGCCGTTTTACTTGATTGCATTCATTTTAAGAAAATCACACACTCACTTCATGAAATGTGTTGCGTACGAAATGCCCAATCATTTTTACACACGTGAGAAGCTTTTGCAAATGTTTTTTAGTTAAAGTATAAGTTTAAAACGTACCTAGATCGTCACATCTTCATAATTCATCATTTGCAACTCTTTTTAAGTTACCTACAGCATAAGCTTAACCGTGGCAAAAGAAACCCGACATTTATATAACCACAAGTCAAGTAATTTAAGTAACCGTCGAACGACAAATATATATCTACTCCATCATCATTCACTAAGTCATTCTTACAAATCAAAACACCCTTACAATCTTTAACGCCCTTTACCTCTGGTCCAGTCCTCGTGGATGTCGGCCTTGTGCTTGAACTTCTGGGCGAGGTACTCGAGGCGCTCCAGGCGCATCATCTCACTCAGCAGCCACTCTTCGAAGGCCTTCTCGGCCACTTCTAGACCCTTCCACGCTTGAGCGATGTCCTAAAAAAAGTTGTTCGTTAAGATCCTTGTTAGTAACTATAGGCATTTCCTCTGGCTTCGAGTTAAAGTTGGATCAAATTATACTTACAGACACCATCTTGCCTTCTGTGGGCATATACGCGGGGCGGTTGCTCAGGCGCAGCTTGGTCTGCAGCGTGTTGAAGTTGGTCTCCAACTTGGCCTTTTGTTCCACACGTGGTGGCTTGTGTTTACGCCTGGAAGAGTTAAATTACGTATTATTAGTAATTTGAATGAAAATATTTACAGTCGCCAATAATTGGTGATGCCTAATTTTATTTTTCCTAAGACATTTTGTAGGCTCGCTTGACGTCGCTGACAATGGATCTTGCAACTCATCACTCGAAGCTTCACTGGCTGACTGAATAGGGCCAGGTTCTAGGAGATGAGGATTTACCTGTAAGTACGGTAGTCTTCCAGCTTCTTCTGGCAGCCGGCAAGCGAGTTGTCGGTCTGGCGGCTGTTCAGCCAGGGCATGGTACGCCTGATCCAGTCCAGTAACTAAAATAAAAAAAGAGATTAATTTGTTATTTTTTTAATAATTAATTTCCGAAATTTGGATTGAATTAATCCCTGCTTAAATAGTAGTTTGGTAGTAGTTACTTACATCGCTGGCAAGGCGCTCGTACTCTTCCATGAGGCGTTCGTTCTCTTGGTTGACCTTGAGAACTTTGCAGATGCGGTTGGCGGCCGTCTCAGCCTGTTCATATAGGAATACATTAATATATCTTTTTTAATTGTTTGAATTCCTGCTTCTAATGAAGAATAAGGATATTTAACTCAGTTTTGACATAACGAACTATATAGAACTGCACAAACTCTTGTTAGTTCAAAATGTATCATAAGGGGGTATGTAACTCGGACAATCTAATTTAAAAAATGTAGAGTTCTTGCAGTGTTGACATATTATTTCTTAAATGTAGAGTTGTCAGAAAGCGCTAATTTATAGTGACCTAGTAGCGACTTAATACATAATATAAATGTTAAGAAATACCTAAAAGTAAATCTGGCGTACAAACCTTTTGTGCTCCAGAAAAGCAATGGTAGTAAGAGGAGACGTAGGTCATAACAGCCCTCTCGTCTGGCAGCGCTGTGTTCTGCAGATCTAGCGTTCACGCAAGCGACACAGAGTTAGTACATGCCACAAATGTTTGGATGTTTGTAAATTCATCATCAGACACCCTCAAATGGGGGATAAAGAGGGATGATGTAGGCAAAATGCTTTAACTTGCCATATTATCTGTTGATGGTTCACGATAGCTTGAAACTTTTAACAAACATCCTTTCATCGTTATAGAAATTAAAATCACTGTTAATAACACTGAAACTAAAAACTGTTACGATATCTAAGAGGGTTGATAAAAATCAGTTATGTTTTAATCCTAAATAATAGTAACTTCAAAATAAAACAGGAAAAAGTCAGTTCTGCGGCTGAGGGCAAACAAAGAAATATCGATGTATTTAACAAAAACTGCAAGCTACAATTTGATTTGACTCGTTATTCATCAGAATTTTATTGCTCTTTTCAATAACGGATTCGGGGAGAGCAAGGGATTTGTAAAAGGCAATTGTTAGCAAAAAGCAAAGCAATGGGGGAATCCCCAATAAATATTTGCTAACATCTGGCTTCGCTCTCCTTTAGGGTCATGCTATCAGTGACACACAAAGGCTTGGCATTAGGGTCGTCCAATTGGAGCTGTATACCTGTTGCGCGCCTTGGAACGCGTGGTAGTAACATGACACATAGGTCATTATCGCACGTTCGTCCGGCTTTGGTGTGTTTATAAGGTCTGCAATGTTATTTTACGTTGTAATTTCATTCTTGTGTAACCTTTAAATTCTTTTACTGCTCAAATGGAATGAATGGAGCTAGGTACCTCCTATAAAATAGATTCGAATGTTTATATCTGTCTGAATCTATCAACTTTCTTCTAGCTATGGATACTATGATTACTAGAAGAGGAATCACTGCCATAGACTTGCGTTTTAGGTTAAAGGCCTGCATAGATTCTCTTTATCGATTTAAAATTATCCTTACCATCAGGATCCAACATGCGTGGAATATCCAGATATTTCTCGGCCACGTCGAAGGCTGTGTTGAGGTTCTCCAAGGGGTTGTCCTTGGACAGCTTGCTGTAGTCGATCAGGTCAGGCCTGTGCCTGTGGATGAGGGCGCAGAAGGCCAGACCATCCTTGAAGGACAGGTGGAAGTTCTGGACGTTCACGTTCTTGTATGGAGCTGTCTTGCGTTGGCACCAGAGCAGAAGACCTTCCTGTAAGTAGAATAGGACGTTGATAAAAATTTCTTCCATTTATAATTTGTAGAGAGATGGTTTCGAGTGAATCGACTTGTAGGACTTAATTGGATCGAGTTATGCGCACGATAAGTATAAATAAGTACAAATGAGAGAAAATAAAAAGGAATTTTCTCATTTATACTTATTAATATTAGGTGTATATGAATTGAGAAACCTAATAAAGATAATATTGTAACCGACTCCGAAAAGAAGGATTCTTTTCGGAAGTCGGTTACAATATTATCAAAATTTAAGTTAAGCATTCAGGTTTTTGAATCATATTTATTTGTCCTCACTCCTCATTTATTTTGAGGAAGAAATGTGAAAGTTATGCTTCATAATGCATAGTTTAGGCAGACTATTACCGTTTTGTATACGGGGTGTATATGACCTAGATTTCTGTAGCGAAACTAGTGATTTAGCTTAAATTAAAACTATTATAATCGTAGTTATTAAATAACAGTTGGCTGTTCATTACCAGTAGTAATAACAACCATAAACAAACCGCTGTAATTTATCCGCAAGCCTCGACATACCCTTTTATTGATGTCGCATGTAAAAATGTCTATCAAAATCGGCGTTATTTTTTTGTTTGTGTGTATGACAGTGAAGGATTACGAATCAAGCCATCGTTCGCTATAATACTTCGTTTTGTTCTATGTCCAACTCCTAAAAGGTTTTGGTGAATTTGGAATAAACCGTTACAATTACTTACTAGCATTTAGCAGTGAATTAATCTGAACGGGTTTAAGATATATAATGTCGAAAATAGTCGAAATGTCATCATCAGTCAGCAAATTCCCAATGTGTATCAAATGATATCAAACATTTGAATCCACATAGTTTCGGCGTGACGTTCAAACACGAATACAAACAAAGGCTTAGGTAAAATATTAATGAAATTATCCGACGTTTTTAGTGTGGTACGTCAATGTCAAACCCGCTTCAGTTGGTTGAGGGGAATGATAGCGAAAACATAAACTTGTAATTCCAAGGCCGTAGTTTGATAGTGAAACTGGATTTGAGCTTATTGTGCTAAGGTTAGCTATCATCTACCGCACAATCTATCCATACTCATTAATACTTCGAAAGCGTCCCTTTGTCTATCTGTCTATTACATTTTGACGCCAAAGCCGCTTAACCGATTTTGTTGAAATTTGGTATGGAGAAACTTTGATTCCCGGGGAACATAGGATATTGTTCGGTAAATCTCGTCGGAATTTTGATGCACGAAATTATTATACAAAGGATATTAGCTAAATTAGGTGATACAGCGCTCATCATACTTAAGAGCGTGATCAAAAGTTGTGAGAAGCTGTTACCATTCATAAAGAGACATTTATGATCTCATTTTTTTTAATTTATGCCCTTAGGCCCGTAATTTTATATCAAGAGCACGATCAACAAAATTTTATTTAAGAATGAAAACAGCATCTCAAAATTTCTGATCACGCTCTTAAGACTAAGCGCTGACTATAATAACGAGCCTTACAAACGTTTACATCAGTGGGTATTGGTAAAAAATGCTAGTGTTAAAAACAGCAAATTTTGCTATTTAAATTAAAAAATGTCACCTTCGCAGTCATTTCTTCAACGGAGATGTCTTGAATGGCGAAACGGAGAATGATGGTCCAGATCATACCAAGAGTCATCTTCAGATTACCGTCAACTATTTCCTCAGCACCGATGGATACCAGCTTTACACCTGAAATGAGTGACCTTCGTGTTAATACATTTCAATATTATGTAAGGAAAGTGTATTTATTACTTCGTTTGTTCTTTCACGTCCTAACAAAGCAAGCAAACTACTTGATTTTTAGAAAATACATAGTTGAAAGGATGGAGAGTAATTTTTGGTCTTGGAAAAAAAAACATGTTCCTAAAATATTCGTAGTTTTACCCAATTTTTATGACCTTGATATTTTTAGGTTATATATACATTCCACAAGCTGCATAATAATTTTAAGAGTTTTCAGGTAATGTCTATTTCCTAAAAATTAACAATTTTAATAACAAAATATATCGGTAAAACAACGAATAAATAAATACAAATATATATTAATAAGTTACACGGGGCTTATGGCGTAGGGTACATAATTACAGTATGTATTTTACGATTAGAAACTTCAAACAAGTCATAAAGTTGCGCCAGCAAGAAAGTTAGTATACTGTTTTCAAAGTAAATATCATAAGCAAGAATCTACTAATTATTAGGAAAACTCTTTGCATAATTTTGCTTTCTATATAGAAACTTTATTAATATTTAAGAATTTTTAAAAATATTTTATACAAGGTACAATCAGACATACAGATCGTGGATCTAAGTAATTTGGTCAAACTCAGACGATAGATCACGACTTACATGGAATTGACATATTCCGACCAAATGACGTAGATCCGTTAACTGCCTCTCTCTTAATTTACCCCATTACACAATAGTCAATACGAACGATATAACATTTATTTACAAACGCGTTGTAATTAATCAATTTTTTGTGCCTGCACAAGGTTTTGCCACCTCACTATTTCGTGAAAAGTAAAAAGATGAAAAAAGATAAAAAAAATTCAAAAAAGAAAACAAAATAGATACGTCGCAGCTGTCCATCAGCATTTTGTCATCAGACACCCGTCGTAGAACATGATCAAAATAGACGCGGATAAAAATGGGTGACATCTGCCAGAGATTAGCAAAAAAAATATCGAAAAAAAAGGTTTCGTAAATAACTCCGTCAAATTGAAACAAAACACAAAATTGGTGTCAATTAGAAAAAGTGACGTAAAAACTTAATTTACAAGTGCCTCTCATTAGAAACAAACAAAAACATACAGCTAATTCTGTATAATATAATCAGTTTTTATTTTTATTGAGAAAATATGAGAATTGCGGAGTTGGTTGTAAAGACGGCTTTTAAATAAATTTATTATAATTTATATTCACTATATACATACACTATATACATATTTCAAAAATCGGTTGAGTCACTACAAATAACAAATTTCAGAATTTTAAACCAACAATAATCTGTGAAATTCCTCAAAGAGACGATGTTTTTTGAAAGTTAATGTTTTAGAGTGTTTAAAAAGATTTTAGATAAATTCTTTTTGATGTAAAAAAGAAAGGACCCACTTGATAGAGAAGCACGTATTTACATAAAGTACACTTGTATTTACAAAGCGTTGTGCGGAAAAATAGTACAATTTTATGTACTTTCAGAATGTATCAGAGTTTGTTCCATTTCTGCACACAGTGCTGAAACTTTTTTGCCTTTGTGACTCGTTCTACTTACGGCGATGGACTTTGTTGTTAATTAATTGACTCCACACGTTGACGAACCCGCTCGATAATGGAACTGTGTAAATTATACTTTAACTACACGTAATAAAGGCTACATTATGATATAAGATATCAGTCTAACAGAGTACTTGATAAGCTGTTTTGAAAATTAACGATGAATTCCAATAAAAAAAAAAAATTAATTAAAATCTCAATTAGAAGATTAAAATCTCAAATAGATCGAAAATGCCTTGGTTAAATGCTGAGGGGAAGGAATAACCCTAAAATAAAATATTTGTAAGTATGATGTAAATTATGATAATTTAATTAATTCTCAAAAAGTAAGTCTTGGAACAAGCTAAAAATGGGTTAAAAGTTGCTGATAATGTAACCATGGCTAGTAGGTAAGATAAAATATCAGAATGAATGAACGTTTTAACCTGGGCAATCTAAGAATAGATACGTTCATCTTGGCTTAACTCTTGATACTTTAAATTCTTCGAGAGCGTCATTATAATAGTAGAAGCAGAGTTGATTCCTTGTTAAAACTATCTACAGAATAGTGGCATACACTTTTGAGAGAATTTATATGGATAAGAAAAACATAAAATATAGGATCCTCCTGATGGTAATTACATAAATAATAATTTGATTAACAATATGAGAAACATTTGTTAATTTATATATTAGAAAATATTTTTTGTAGTTTAACATTTGCACATAGGTAAAACTGTATAGATACTTCAATTTGTGAAGTGCAGTATATTAAGACCTGTGCAGATTAATACAGTGGCTATACCATCAAGTGGGCCCTCTATGTCACTGAATAGATAAATTTACTGAAAAGATTCCTTTTTTAAAAAAGTTACTTTTGATAAGGAACAATTTTTTTATATACTTTGCATTTTAAGCAGACCTATGTAAAAGAAGAAAGTATCTACTATCATTATCACAATTAAATATAGACCTAGCCAAATAAGTTAATATTGTCTGTTACAAATGATTACTTACTATTTTTAATACTATTAGTTGCTAATAATTAAATTTAGAATATGAACTATCATTTCAAAGTATAAAAGTAAGTCTTGGTATTGTTATTGTACCATAGAAGTTAGATACCTAAGTTCTATCAAGTAATACAGATATAAGAAGCCTCTTCTATAGCCATAGAAGAAAAATAAACGTACATAATTACAGAAACGAGAATAATAAGAAGCCTACCTTTAGAGGCGATGAAGTCAAGTGCCTTGTTGACATTGGCAATCTTGTGGAAGCGCATCTTGCCGCGGTCAGGCTTGGGCAGAGTCTCGCCGGAGATGACCTCAAGCAGCAGCATCAGCTTGAGGCCGTTGCGGAAGTCCTCGTCGATGTTCTCGATGCCGGTGCCGGCTTTCCTCAAGTGGCTGTTGCACCATGCCGTGAAGGTCTGGAAAAAAATTGTCAAGTTACATTAAAATTTTGTTGCTAATAAATCTGTATAAATAATAAAGGAACTATTTTTATTTTTGTTGCTCTCACTAGAACGGTTCGGTTGTGTCTTAAGATATCCGTCGAAGTCAGTGGATGGTTTAGGAAAGAAGTGATTCAAAGTGATTATTTGATAAAATTCACGAAATTTGTGTGACATACTTAATGGATGGTCCCTTATATTAGAATAAATGTTTAACGATGAATTTCCCAAATTTCGGAATGCAATTTTGTATAAACATTGTCCATAATGAAATGTAAAAAGATTCTATGATCCTGTGTTTAAAAAAGATCCTGTGTTTAAATGTAAAAAGAAGTCGTAGTAGACTTTTAAACTGGTTTTAGCTGTAGCTAAACCTTTTAAGGAAATAAAATGTAAAGCTATTAGTATCGAATCAATCAAATCGTAACAACAAATGAAAATATATTTTGCACAATAACTACTGATGCTATTCATAATACATAATAGATAGGAAGATGATCTTCGTTTGTATTAAAAGAAAACTGAAAGTGTAATCTCGTACATGATATTTGTTTAGTCCAGTTAGTCCAGAAATAGTTCCACATTAAATCTGGGTTGACCTTGCACGGTTTAATTTACGAGGCTGCAGGTGTTTCTAAATTTACGAAAATTATATTGCAGTTACAAATTTTTTCCAACTATAAAAATCTTATAAAATTTGATGTGTGTTATAAAAATCGATGATTTAAATTAATTTTTCAATAAATTTTTAACCTACGACAAGCAAGGCATGAAACGAGTATATTCAGAACTTTGAGTTAAAGAATATGTTAAGTCTTCTGTTATTAAAACCATGTGGTTTGCATCATATGATCAAGTGAAAAATCAGAAGTGACGAAATCAAAGTACTTCAAAACGACAGAACATTGAGTTAAATGAATTCTTTGAATTTGTAAGTGAAGTTGAATGTAAAACGGAAGTTCCAAATGCGTTAATCAATACTGCATTTGATCAGGTGGGGGAACAACCAGGGGTCCAACCCTCGCTCAAAATTGCGAACAACCCGAGTGCAGTGTCTGGGTGTTTGCGTAGGTACACATTAAAACACATCAATAGCCGAGCTGTAGCCAAAATTAATTTACGTAAGACAAATTCTTACGTAATTTAAGATTAATTCTAAGTTCGAACTATATTTTGATGAGTTTACTTTATTTTGCTCACGTGTAAGTTGGATCTATTAACTGTATCTTTAATTAAAATAAACTCTTGAAACCGACATAACATTTTTTCATATAAGTATTTGTTTAGTTTATAACATAGTAAAAAGGGGAAATTTGATAACCTGAACTTTTTATTTTGGCTTATATTATAAATAACGAGTCTGTTGACAATTTATAAATGAAACTTTCATCAGAAAGGAAACAAAATAATTCTATAAGGGTTAAACAGTACAAGACATTCAAAGGGTTTCAGTAATAGATCCGATTAAACACAAGGTTTCTCTGAAATCTTTAAATATAGCCTAGTTGGACTTACCACTGCAGAAAATATAAAGACAGTTAATGTACTAGATACTTTAAAAAGGGAAAGTACATGATTAAGTAAAACTTAAGGTAAATCTTTGGTATAGCATGTAGCGATTGTAAACAATGTTGATCTAAAGCTAATATGGATTGTAATCGTTTTCTTGTATTTGGTATACGTAGACATACATCTAGCTGTGATGATTGGAAAAGAAAGTAACGTGATTGAAGATAAGGAAAACAATATAGTATCTATGCAGCAGATCATCTATATACCAGTGTAAAGTTTATCTAAACAAACGTTTATTCGCCCATCACGACTGGCCCCGTTAGCTGTTAGGCAACGAAAGTATTAAAATAGCCTTTCGATGACATACAGAATGTTCGGACAAAACATGATGTATTTAACATTTGCGCAGTCTCTTAACAAGTAAATGTAAAGTGATGATTGTTCTTTTGTCACACATTTCTTTATATTTATTGTTTTAAACAGCATCACGCGAAGTATCTGTGAAGTTGTGAAATTATGGTATCTCATAAATTTTACGATGATACAAATCATACTTGAATCATGTGAAATCAATTGAAAATTCTGTTTTTTTTTTCATCAAAAGTTACGTAAACTCCACCATTTCTTAGTAAGCATAATTGTTTTGCAACAGAATAATTGAATAATTAAGAAACAATTACAAGAATGGTTTATTATTATTTAATTGATGTATTACAAAACTCTTACCAATATTTGCGTACCTCTTGTCGACATTATCAAGACATAATGACAAAAATTGTGTGATTGCGATAAATGCCGATTACTGGAAAATTTTATTTAACGATTGATAAAAGGTTTTTGCACTATGAAATGCACATTCGATAAGTCATCAAAATCTAAATATAGGGCACCACAATCAAAATTTCAAACTTTTTATCAATACGTAAAATATGCTGACGAAATAGAAAATATAAAAATCTGTAAAACTCCACAAATCTAACCTCTTAATAATTGAGTAAACCTGCTAGATGACGAAAATATCTTTGAATACACGACTTGTCAGATTGTAAAGGACTTTCCCTGCATAGACCTTCAACCCGGTACATAATAAACTAAAACCAGCCCGCACGTTCCATGAAAAATTCTATAATATTCAAGCACCTGCTTACCAACGTTGGGTGTAAAAATAGATACATATTATGTCCCTACTTCTATCAATTCGTTCCAGTCGCCAAGGTCACTGATGACTATAGCCCATTCAACATTCTATTGAAGACAATTGAATCAATAGTTATATATGGGTTTTTAGAGCACGTTCTGAAATCATGAAATCTTAAATGACTACTGACATAATGTTGCCAATTAAACGACCTTAAACTTTGTCATAAAAAATATACGCGCCTTTGGTGTTACCTTTCATTGTTTTTATTATATGTTACATTTCGTTAATTAAAATAGAATTAAATTTCAGAATATTATAACATTACATTTTATTTTTAAAATTAAATAAAGTCACAAATTTTTCCAATTATATTTTATAATCATCAATTGTTTCTATAATAAAAAAAAATAGGCACTTCTTTGTTTATATTTTCAACTACGTGTAAAATATTTATCATAAAAATCTTGGATTTCTGTTATGTAATTTAAATATTAGTAGATATTAGCACTGTTCCATTATCCTAGGAATTATAGGATGCATAAAAAGATTATTGTTTTCTTTCATTTTGTCCTTGATTACTATATTCTCATAGCATGCTATGTATTAAAAAAACTCTATTGTAAAATTCAAAAGCCTTTTTCGTTAGAGTTCAAGTGATTACGGCATGATAAATTTATCATTAATTATCATAGTAATATAATTATTTTACAAATAATTAACAATAATTTTGGTTGGCGCAACTTTGAACAGAGCTGAGAATAAAATAATATTTTCTGATCCTGATGGCTTTTAGTTTGTAATAATGTTCGTACTATCGCTAGACTGAAGTAAAATCGGGTTTAACTATTGTTGTTATAAAAGCTATTCTGTGTTTGCTCTGATTAATATCATTGTTAGTTTGAAAGCTACAGTAGAAGTTTCAAGTAATGCACATAATAGTACTTGCTAGCTCACGATATGATAAGGCCAATATAAGGCATGTTGAGCAGAGCTGATGTAAGTGTATAAAAAATGAGCGTATAAAGCAAGAAACATGGAGGCATTAGGGTAAATCTATAGAGAAGACACCGCAAGGCAATGGTGTCTCCCCTCCACTGCGGCTTAAACACCGCACTGCTTCTAGTCGCATTGTTCCTTTTCTGCGCACTACACATTCCACACTAAAACAAAATCAAATAATATTACAATAAAAGCTTAGTTGTATGTTATGATACTCCGTAAATAATTTGAATAACACTGCAAACTGCAACGCGCTAACTTTTCAGCGTTAAGTATTTTTATTTATTTTTACAAATTAAATACGAACATTTGATTACTAAGATAATACACGCGCAATTTTTGCACATCCTAGAGTAAGTAAATTCAGAATGAAATGACGATACAAAGATGAATGATGCCTACGCGTTTGCATTTTTGTAATAATTAGGGTACATCTTTATATTGTATTACAGTATAAAAAATACTAGTTAATTTTATTAAGTTTACCTTATCTAGTAAATGATATTATCATTGAAAGCTTTGCCTAAATAATATCTCTTTATTAAAAAATATTTGTTTTATTTTATACACTTATTCAAAAGGATCCATATTAATTTGAGTGTAGGCATAAAATTCTGTCACTTCTGCAGTGTTGATCTAATAACAATCACCGCAATTTTCAAAAATGGAAATTCAGCGAGTGTGACAAGTTCGATGTTTAGAATAGCGTCTCTATTGGTATACATCAATACACAGAGGCAACCATTTATGAATCTGGACATCTTAATTTTGTCGCTTAAACTACGGGATTTTAGGGAAGGTTGAGATATATGAAGAGAGAAATGATAAGAACAACAAAAGTATACCGGTTCATCTAGTGAAATAAAATACAAGTTAAATTATAATAATAATTAATGTAAAAAAATAATAATAAGTGTTAAGACTTAATAGTACATATTGTAATGACATATGCCTATACGTCTCTTTTTAAAAATATTTTTTATTTTAATGGAATTCATTTAAGCCGTTACTTGGTAAAACAATTAAACAAATAAAACGACAACTTTAAAAATGCAGTCCAAAAACTTGATAACGCACCTTCCATGTTATGCGATATCAATTAACAATATAAAAGCAAAAACCTTGACACAAAAATTTGAGGCATTATTTTTTACAACACGTGAAATTTGATCCAACACGGAACACAAGTGACCTGACTGCATTCTGGGTGAATCATCACTGATTTTTACAGGGTTGCCAAGTTCAAACATCTTGTTCACATTATTTTCACATCGCCTTGCATACCTTGATCCCTTTTGTATGATCAATCAATGATCATATCAAGCTATAATTCCCAAGTAACAGACGTTAATGCCTCTTCTAATTTCCTTGTAACCACATGAGGCAGTTAACATGGCACTTGGCAGCCCTAAGTTCTTGGCACAAGGAGTAGTCACGTGACCCAGCGTGTCGCATGTCATAACGGTGCGCTGGTGATGCACCGTGCACCTCAGCATTCATCATTTCATGAATTTTTTTATGACCATCATTGATCGTAATTTATCGGTGGACATAAATAGCATCTGTTCAGTCATTATTTGTGATTACCAAGATCGGATCAGGCTTTGTGGAGTCTGGTCATATCTTTAGAAATTCTAGACTGCATTGTTTTTCCATTATATAGTCCTGGCAAATGGAGGACTTATGTGCGCTGACGAACGTATTTGTTACGCTTTCTTTTTTCCATGTAATCATTTGTACTTAGCATTGAGTTTATTAATAGCTTAGTAATTTACCAGGCTTAGGATATCCTTGATGAGTTCAAAACATTAAAATATAGAGTAAAGGGCGATAACTTTAATCTGAATCAGAATTCTTGTAATGAATATTTATTTGTTATTCCTCATTCAGTCAAGTCTATATTTAAAAAGTTAAGTTACAAAAAAAAGAAACATATGTCGACGACGATATTGCACCAATATCAATGTTAATTCCTCAAAGAATGCAGGAAACAAGGTTATCGTAACCGTCCCTGATGCTCGACCCAGTATTTGAAAATAATCTAACATCACCTTGGGTTACTCACGGTCGTTCAAAATAACGCAGGTGTGAGATATATCTTGCGTTTGTCGCCTCACGAAGGTTCCCGCCCCTGCAATTCTGACGTCTTAATACGTCTCTTAATTAGTTTCTACGACGTCGGATCTTTAGCATATTTTGCTAGACTGTAGGGAAGTCAATGGAAAGGCGATTACAAATACTACATTTCATTCCTATAAATATTATCTTAAAGTATAATTCAATGATCATCCATACCCATTTTTTTAAAATATATATAGTGGGTTATTTCTACCTGGCAGTGGTTAAAGTCCCAAATGTTATTTTTAAGATTGTTGTTTTTGTTACAGACTTCGTTTCGTCGCTTTCGACTAAAAGAGCATAACATCAAGAACCAACGCATGTTTTATACAAAGTTCATTATTGTCTGCTAACCTAGACTTGAGATTTAGCCGTGACCAGTCATTTCTGCTCGACGTAAGCTTTATTGTCTTGGCTGGATCCCCGCATTTCTGCTATAGTGTGGTATACTTTAATAGTGTATGTCTATTGACGGTTGGATTTTATGTATCGTTAACAGTTATGTTTCTGTCTATGTGACTAGCCCTTCAATTGGCACGTGTGTTTAAATGGGTCATATATTTGGTCCAACACAAAAGCGTCTGAGTTAATTATGAGACAGGGGAATTTCAAGAACTGCCCGAGCTTGAATAACCTTCAGCGTTAGTAAATAGGGGACTGGTAGGTACTGGGAAAGCATAAATATTCAGTTACAACTTTTATAGCCCAACGTTTGCAATCTCTAGTAGAATCGCAGGCAGGTGGACTTATTACTTTCTTTCAATTCATACCGTCTTTTTCGAATTTAAAAGGTCACTTTAGTTATTTTGAAGCATATTTTGGATTTTTCTACGTATAGCATACTATGGCCACCGTAAAAGGGTTTTCTCAAGGATAATGGATATACAATAGCAAATTTAGAAAGCTAATATATCTGATTCTTTTCTTAAGCATTTTTATGATAGTCATGCTAATTCTGTTGGTTTCCTAAAGGTAGTAGTTATGATCCCAATAATTTTTACCTCAAATTTTAAATCTAAAGTTTGACCGTTGTAATGAATCGATAAGAAAGTTATATCTCGTTTTTAAAATAATTTTGTACTTTAATAATATTAATGCAAACAAAAATTTTGTTATACCAGAATAAATTTACCATAACGGCTACGATATGCATAATCTTGTATAAATACGATGTGTTTATTATAATGTTCATAATGTTCAAATGTGATTTAAATTTTAATCATGACTCATATTTTGTTTGGATTATTATGAGGAAAAGCGAAGTGTAACATTTTGTTATTAAACTAATTATGGTTTAGGATCTGCCTGCAGGTAATATATTATTATATTATATGATATTGTAAGGCTATACAATAATCTTCATATTATAATAAGTATAAAATTTTATAGGCAGTATACGGGTTACTTATAATTAAAAAACATACGTTTAAGCTTTATTTTAAATTCAGGTTTTCCAATTTGTATTTTATTGATTTCACACTTATCTATGAATAGACTATAAAAAATTTAAAAAACGATTACTCATTTTATTTCACTTTCGTTTATTTGTAATCAAACTTGTTTAGAAAGCTCAATTTAGGAATATTTTCAAGTCACACAGGTTTCTAAGAATTTAGAGACATGATTCCTATGAATAATTAATGAAGAAAATTGGGTTAAGCTCAAAAATATGATGGAAATGAAAATAACTATGAAAGAAACTAACTCTTAGAAATTAACTCCTTAAAGAAACTGAACGGAGAAAAAGGAAATAACAATTTCATGTATAATATGATAATATTAAGAAGAGTAAGCGTATAAAAAAAATTAATATCAGTCCATCGGATTGATATTAGATTTTTTTTATACAACAATAAAAGGTTTGAAAGATATCTTTGGTACTAAAAGAAAGAGACAAACAAAGGATATGGGCGGAAAGCCCATAGACGACCCCTTTTTATTAATAAAAAAATCGAATAGTTCAGAGATTAAAAAAATTAGATCAAGGTGTCGTCTGTACTTTAATCAATTTCTCTGTTGATGCTTAGTATTACGAGTATAATAATTACTACCGCGTTTGCTCAATTTATAATTAACCGTGTTTCAATAAATGAGTAACAGCTGCTTATACACCTGTTGGATTTGGTTCAACAAGAACCACTCAACAAACAATGCTTCCGTTATTCGGCTTAAATGTTATAGAAATTGTGGCCCTATTATGTTATGACGGTTTAAACTGTTATTTACAGAATCAAATAAGGAATCATAATTTTACATACCGGCTTACCCAGTACACGCAGTTTTTTAGGGGGCAAGCGGCAAGAGAAGTCGGGTTACCTGATGGAAAGCAACTGCCGTCGCCCATGGACACTCGCGACGTCTGAACAGCCGCATGTGAGTTGCCGGCCTTTATGAGGGAATAGGGAATGGGAATAGAGCTAGGGGGTTAGGGAAGTTGGCCCAACGGTGAACTCACTCACTGAACGAAAACCAGCACAACGCCGTTTCACTCCAGTTTTCTGTAAGGCCGTGGTATAATTCCGGTCGAGCCGGCCCATTCGTGCCAAAGCATGGCTCTCCCACGGCAATGAGCATCTTTGTATGTACTTGAGATCGGAAAATGTCTCATTGATACATGCCCACCCGGGTTCGAACCTCCACCGTGTGAACCAAAGGTCTACTCCAGAGCTAGGCCACATATGCTCAAAGCGATGCAGTTACGTATAAGACATTTGCAGACAAGCCTACGTAGGTACGTACAATCAGAGAAGTTGAAACAGAATTATGTATATATTTATACATAATACAGATATATGTATATATAATACAGAATTATGTATATAATTAGGGTTATGTCAAACTAAACCGACAGATCGCGATTTACATGGAATAGACATGTACCGACCAAATGACGTAGATCTGTCAACTGGCTGTCTTTTAATTTCCCCCAATATACATATTTGAAAATGAAAATCATAAACGAAATAAAATTTTCAATTTTTTGTTTGTCGCGTTATAACTGGTGAAAGGTTTAATCGATTTAGCTAATTTTAGTCTTGAAATATTCGTGGAAGTTCAGAGAAAGTTTGTATTAGTTTAAATAGAATAGACGTTTATATCGTCTAATCAAATGTAAAAACCGTCTTGTAATATTTGAGACGTTAGGATAGCAACACATTATTAGAAGAGTTTGCCCTATATATTACGTATGTAAACTTATATGCTGACAAACTTATAATTAACGACCTCTGTAGCTCAGTTGGTAAGCGAGTTGGTAGCTTAAGTCGGTGGTCGCGGGTTCGAATCCTGCCGACGGAGCAAAACGTTTAAATGTACCTGGGCCTTGAATGTGTGTTAATTATGTGTATCATAAGTAAAAATCTTAAATATGTGTATAGTATAAAAAGTATTAAAGATATTTCCTTAACATAAGTCCTTCTGGTATTTAGCACGGGGCCAGACTGACCCCGTTCACCACTTTTAAAGAAGTCAAAGAGGAACCTCTTGGTACACTTGAAGTTGCGAAAAGCAGGAAACTGGTACAGTTAAAATATTTTAGTACAGGATGCACACTGGCCTAGTATACAAGCTGGTCTATTTCGGTCCCACCTTATAGTGTCTAGGAATAGAATCGCGGCTTGTATTGTTAAGATTCTTATGTGTAACCTACTTTAAAAGGTACAAAAAAATAGTCTTTCGGCCTATAAACAGTATGCTTAAACTCAAACTTCACATACATTTTAAAAAGGCTAAGAGCCTGTTTCACCGCTTGCTGATAAAGTTTCTGTTAGGCTACTAACATCTGTCAAATAAAGTTGTGGATAGACTATCTGTAAGCGGTGAAACAGGCCCTAAGACTTGTGACCGTATTATTTACTATTTGTTTGACGTTTGGCTTAGGTTCTGGATTAATTTACAGTTAGTATATTTTTGTTCGGATAAATTCAATATTTATATGGGATAGTGTAATAACCACATCTCGCCTTTTTCTGCAAAATGCAAATGAAAAGTTTGACGGAGTATGTAACGACTGGCAAAAATATTATTTTTACCTTACTTTTGTGGTTTTATCGCAGATGCTAAAGCTAGCCTCTAGCCGTGTTCTAACGTATTTTAGACTCTGCAGTCAATACCTGGAACAATAAAAATAAAATTAGTACATAAGTCATACTAATGCATTTCCTGTGGCGACCACTTTGGAATTCATCATCTAAAATTATTCCTAGAATTTCAATTACAAAGTTGCGACTTTTTTGTTGCACTTGTGATGATATGTAAGCGAATATAAAAGGGTCAACAAGAATGCAACAAAACGGCACTGCGAAACTTTTCTACTTGTTTTATATAAAAAAATATAAATAAAAACACAACTAAACAATCGCTTGCATTAAGGAAATGTTAGTGCTGGCAGGGACAAGAAGTCGCTACTCCTCCTGCCAGTTCCCAGCGACGAAGACCTTGTCAACAAATATAATGATGAAGGAAACGTATGAATTCAAAGTTCAAACCCACTTTAATAAAGGTCGTTAAACTATGACATGAAACAGATCACGAAAATAAACCGTATGGAAATATAAAATAACTAATATGCTACAAAAACGAATCTGACGCAAGTCACGTCTGCAGTATTTATATATTTTATATAGTTTATTAAAATCCGGATTCCGTAGAAATAGTTCAAGAAATAGAGGAGATTACCACAAGAATTATGATGTAGAAACACGTCAAATGAAACGGATATAGAAATGTGCATTCCAAAGATATGAGAAATAACTACAAAGATATGTGAAAAATCGTGTCTGCCGTCGACAGTAAAATGATAAAAAATAAAGCGGTACGTATCGGAAACTTTTGTAATAAACCTACATTTCGGTTCACGATTTATACCGATCCTATAAATAAGAGTGTTTCGCAAGCGCATAGAAATGGGAAACGTACACTTCCTCGTACAAGGCGGCAACTGACTCATTAGTTTGAATAACTTATGTACGTCCATAATTATAATAATTATGATTAATAAAGAGTTAAAAGTAGCATCTTCACCTTCTATAATAATACCTATGCTCAAGCCTATTATTTTGCTACGCTCTCTTATACCGGAAAACTAGATTTAAGATTTTAGAAATTATATGAAATATAAACAAATTCATTACTAGGAAATCTCAATTACTTCGTGAGGGTGTATAATATACTAATTACTCTTAACGTCTTTCTCAAGTGATTTTTTTTTGCACGCATGACTTGCTATCTGAATCAATTTACAACGAAACTGAATTGATGACATTTTATAATGCCTTATCTAAAAATAAAAAATAGTAAAACAATACGAGTATAAGGTATTAAAACAAATTATTTTGCTTATTCACTTTATTCCTCTCGAGTCTGTAGATAATGTATTTTCTTAAGTGCCACTCCTCGCTGTCTGTACGTTGCTAATATTTTGTTGCTTCTAATTCAAGACACAGTTTTAATATTCTTTATATTATCTTTGAGTTGTACGTTTTCATCTTATCTGAGTGATAATTGAAGACGTAAGTGGAAGAAGCGGATTTTCCTTTAAAATTGCGACAGATCTTGTAAATTACCTATTACATTATCTAGCTAGTGAATCTAGCTATACATCAAATCCACATTATTGTAATTTCAAATCAATTTTCTGGTCCTAAAGTGTCCATTTACTCAAAAATCCGGGAGATATTTAATGTTAGTTACCCGCTTCTTAAACTTATGTCTTCAATTATGTATGGATAGGTTAACATTTGGACATATCTGTACAATTCTGATTTTGATATGATTAATTATTGATTTTTATTTTCTTTGTTTCCCATATTCTTTGTGCATCAAAATGTAAAGGAGTTGTTCATGTTTTGTTTATAAAATTATTTTGATTTAATATTGGTACACTTAAAATATTTTTTTTACTCATCATGGTCGCGTTTTGTAGTAGCTTCAAATTAGTAGGGATGTAAATGAGCAGAATATGAATTTTGTGTTTCTTTTAGTGGTAATGTGGGTTCAATATTATATATGTGATACTTGTTAAACATTGTGATATTTAATGCACATAGTGACTGAAGAGAGCGTGAGAATTTTATACGTCTCTAATAAAGCACTTTTGTTTTCACTTAAGGCCAAAGAAATAATATTAAAGTTTATGAGATTTACATGCAATATACTTTGCTACTAGATCTTCATCTAGCAAATTCGATTATCCCGCGGGATCGTACATTTTACGAGATAAGTAAAAAAAAACTTTATTTCAGGCGTTTACTACACTAATTAAAACAAGTTTGTACAAGATAAGAAATAAAAGAAATGTTGAATCTGTAAAGTGTCCAGTCATAAAATTACTTTTTGTTCTGGTTCATGTGTACAGAGACCCACCTCATGTACAATCAGAGAAGTTGAAAGAGATACAGATTGTGGATATAAGTGATTTGGTCGGGTTATGTCAAATCCAGGTATGACTTACATGGGATTGACAGATTCGTCAGTATAATATTAGTCCGTTATGTATATCTTATAGTTACGCCGTTTGTCCAACAAAACCGTCAACCGAGAACGAAATTCTTTTGGCCCTATAAAATGCAATTTTATGAACTAGGTTATAAGATTAATTTTTTGGCGACATTGCTCTGTCGTCAAAGTCGTCGCCGTCATTAAAAGCGTAAAGGAAAATGAAACCTGTAGAGTATGTCATAAAGTTGCATTTGATCCGGCCGTAATATTCTCGTTCCCGGTTGACTATGGACCGTAGGCCTGTTAGGCAAGTCAGGTGTGTTTATTACATAATTCAAGTTATTGGTGAACTACAGAATTAGAGAATGGATTGTGCGAAACCTGCACTAGCAATTTTAGAAAGGAAAACTACTATAACGAGATTCTAAATATGAATTAGGAAATATCTTATAGTTTTGATATTTTATGCATCTGGTATTTTAATTTGAAAATTTTATGAAGCTCTACAAATATAGCATAAAAATGTTTAAAAGACTAAACCAGTTTCCACTTCCCAATGGTATTTAAATCTATTGTACTCTTACACCTGGTGTCTTTTTCGATAAGAACATCTGTTCTCAAGTTATTCAGTAGAATAATAGTTTATTCTACTGAATAATCTTGATCTGTCCTAATAGATAGTTTCGGTGCTTATTATCAGCAATTATCAAAATATTAACAAATCAACAACGCTGTTGAAGAGATAAACTAGTGTCGAAAAACCCCAGAAAGTGATATAATTCACTTTGTAGTAGGATGAATATTTTAAAATGGAATGATTAATGAAACGGAATGTTTATACAAAATTGATACAGATACGTGTGTGACTTCCGTTTGTTCCGATAGGTTCACGTTCCGCTCCAAGAGAAACAAAGGCAAATATTGTACTGATTAATTTCAGAGCCAACGAAAGGAAAATATTGTTAACAGCTGTGCCCCGCTGTGCTACTTGGGAAAAAAGTAGCCTATGTGCTAATCCAGAATACCATCTACCTCCATGCCAAATTTTATCTTAATCGGTCCTGCCGTTTAAGCGTGAAGAAGTAACAAACATACACACTCACAAACTCATAAACATTCGCGTTTATAATATTAGTAGGTTACCGGTCGAAAACCAGGTTTTTTTGGCTTGTTAAAATTATTCGTTGTTATTTGTGAGTTCCGTGTTTTGTTTATAATAAAATAATATCTGTTGTTACATTTGGATATATATTTATTCCAAATCCGTTTGGTACACCTAATAAAGAATTTAATAACATTCATATAAATGTATTAAGAATATTATATATATAATCATTCCCTTAGCGGGAGTGTTTTTTAAACAATGAAAGGGAAAGGAAACATTTGCAACGAATCGTCAATCGAGTCTGCCATAACAATAAATTCAGCCAATTTGGTAGCGACCTTCCGAACAGCTGTGCACTAAGTACGGACGAGATGACAGATGCAAGGAATTAAAAAGATACATGTTTGGAGACCGCGCGTGCCAACCGAGGAACTGGTTTAGTTGGAATCCAGCGAGTTTTGCAAATGTCAATGGTAAAAAAGTATCACATTACTGACAAATTACTAGACGACGGTCGATATATTTATATTGGTAATGAAGATGATAGAGATACGAAGGTTGAGGATAATTCGTGTGAGTGAGAAAAGTTGAGGATAGTTCGTGTGAACTTTGAATAAGAAAAGTCAAATGTGATAGTTTATTACATTTCTAATTAACCATTAACAAACTTTTTACTTCTGTTAATGATGAAGTTCCTAAACGGATATCCCGGAATCACATAAGCTAAAGCGACAAATATAATATTCGACTTCCTAGTAAACTCTTCAAATGTAACACTGTTGCACGTTACGAAATTAAATGTAATCGATTGTAGACCAATTAATCACCCAAATAAGTACATAATAACTTTCAATTGTTTCGCCGGTGCCAAATTAACATTACCTCTGCAATTTCACAAATATGCCCACATACTTGTTACTAATGAATATAGATAAGTCACTGATACAAAGTAAACAGCGCTAAGTGCCAGCACGCCTACGCTTGTACCGATTTAGAGCTCCATTTTAAATGATCTATTGTTAAGTTTCGACACGTCAAAATGATAGTGGCTGAATAAACCGGAATTCAATTTCAGATTAACGCTTCGGTCGAGAGGACTGTCCAGACATTTCTATTATGCATATTTGAATAGATCCTTAGTTGGTGATGTTAAGCAAAATTAACCACTTTTTTTATCGATTTTCTTGCGTGGCTTAGCAACGAAATTCTAAATGAAGGTTCCGAAACGGGGGGCTTTTTGTTAGTTTTCAGGATATCTTGAATTAAGCTTTATATTTACAATTGGATAATGTGCTACTAAGTAAATATTTAATTCCTACCATAGCTACTTTACATTGTTCAAAGCTTATAAACAATACATTAGCAGTTACTAGTCGTGAATTGTTTTGTCTAACATAAGTCTTACATGTGTGATTAGTATCAGACATCGAGGTGTCAACTAAAAAAATATGCGGGTGTTGAATATTGCAAAGAGTAAGTAAGACTAAGAGATATACTGTTGTGTCATATAGTGAGAGTTGTAGCACAATTTTTAATTAGTAGCATTGTTAATTTAGATTTCTATACTGGAAACCATTAGGAAAAAGCAAAAAAGGAAAATTATTATTAGCATTTTTCTCTACTAGGCTATTACATTATTCTGTTTTCTGAAACAAACATTTTTACGATTTAGCTTTAAGTATTACATCTATATTTTCCATCCTCATTTCATGGAATGTATGTAATACTCTTGTCAGTTACGTGATGAGTTTCCTGTTGGAAGTCTGACTGGTTTTTGCGGTCATAATCTATTTTGGCTCCAAAGCCGCTGCAGTAAACAAGGTCAGGATTGCCAATTCGGTCATGACTAACGTCAAATAAAGGTGTTGGGTATGACGGGTCGCGTTACGTCACAAATCTCATGACGCTCGTACCAAAGGTGTACAGATTTGACCTCAATGCCTTGCGACACAAATCGGATGTGTTACTCATTTCATCCGGAATACCGGATCTTCGAGAAATTGATTCATAGAATGTTTACAATTAAGTTGGACTATAACAAATCCAGCCGACGACTAATATTGATTTGATATAAATTGACTAAGGGCCAGTATCACCACTTACTGATAAGGTTTCTGTTAGGCTATCTTCTTTGACAGATCCATACAACATCTGTCAAATAAATTTGTGGATAGATAGACTATCTGTAAGCGGTCAAACAGGCTCTAAATATTATAGGCCACCACTTAATATAATATCGACTTTGCCTGTGATAGTATATCATTATTTATTGATAGTCCGATTTCTTAACATATAATCTTTAAGCAATTACTAATTGTAGTCAGTCATCGCTTCTTTTGTTTTTAAAGAGGATGCAATAAAGATCGTAATTGACGTCAAAATAAAGAGGATGTCAAAATCCCGACATCCTGCTAACAAAGCAAACAATGAGTTTGTATTATTAAGTCAATGATTGTGGTTTATGATACAAAATCCTTGTCACAGGGCCAATCTGAGATCGGACTCAAGAAATATTAATCATATACCGTAACGGCAGTAAACAGTCTTATACGGTCGTGGGCTTATCTGTCTAGAAGAAATGACCTCTGATCAAGCCTAATGTGGTTTATTGAAAGTGTGACATAGGTAGTAAAAATATCATAAACGAGGATAATTTACGGAAAGATAAAGCTTTTACTTAAAAGTAGACTTCATGCGTCATATTGTGTAAAAATCAGTATTTGATTAGAAATTCAAGTAAAGGTAATTTTTCGACAGAAATGCCCATTAAACTAGTAACAGGAAATAAAAGCAAGAAAGTACGTAATAATTTTTTACGTAGAAATGATGTCAAAAGGATGTACTTAAGTTGGAATTGATAAGTACTTCCAAATTATAATATGTTA
>JAOTAV010000006.1:1811383-1823335 GCA_026546445.1 Cyclargus thomasi
ATTTTTTACGTAGAAATGATGTCAAAAGGATGTACTTAAGTTGGAATTGATAAGTACTTCCAAATTATAATATGTTATATATTTTGTATCTTGCATATAAATGAAGTTGATAAAATATTATGCTTAGTTTCTATTTCCGAAGGTTAAACGTAACTTTAGTTGTTGACACAGATATTACAGGTTTTGACATCCGTTTTGAGAATAGTTAAAAATTATAAAAAGAAACCAGCTTGAATAAACAAGAATAAAGCTTGAAGTTATTAAATTATTTCTCTTTTTGTTATCATTTCAGTTTAAAGAAAAAATTCTATTACTATTTAACAAACAAATTTTGAGTTTCATTTTTTCAAATTTATTGGCAATTTATTAATGTGTGGGACAAAACAAACTTACAGCTAAACAAATAAAAATAGTGAAAAAAATTAGGTTAAGGAGTTAGTTTATACATTATTTTTCTGATTTTTTAAAATCTGTAGAAATCTTAAGATCATATTTATTATGATTCACCATATAAACTTGAAAAATACGTTAAGTTAAGTTTTCCTATGAAACAAAGTGTGGGTCACCGAACCAAGTTACCTTATACAGCCAGATTAAATACTTATACAAGTTTTTATTGGAATCCATTGCTATAATTCCATCAGGTAAGGAGACCCTCGAGTTTTCCACAGAAATAACAGTACACAAACTAGCTTCTGCAATCACAAGCCAGTCCTGAATAGTTAACAAACATCCATACATCATTACACCGACATTATTGACGGCGACATCTATGGGGAGACGTTTTTGTTAGACGGAATCAGGATTATGTAGGATGAGACGTTCAGTTTCCAGAAGTACTAGATCTTTTTATAAGTAAATATAATTCTTGCATGCGTGTGTTTGTTACTGACCACTTACTTAACGACTGTACTGATTTTACTGAAGTTTTTCGTGTGTGTTCATCAGAACCTGAGAATGGTTTAGATTCACGAATTAGCCCAGCGGGCGTCTTTTGTTCGCCAGAAGTTGTATTTTTCTCTTAGGTTTTAAATATTTTAGTCTTCTTATTTTAATTAATATTATGCTTATTTACACCAACGACAGAGTTCCGTAGGCTCCATTAATTTCAAAACAAAAGCAGCTTTTATCACCAACGCTCTTGGTCCAGATTTAGAAGAGACATATTAAGTATGTTGTGTGCATCGTTCACCGAGTGTGTACATCGGATTTCAGTTTATCCAGAAGCCATAATTTGCACATTGTGCAACGGCCAAGTGAACTTGAGCGTGATTGAATAGGGGACATGGCTCATTCAAACGGTTCCCCTATCGGGTAGATTATCGTAGATAACGGGTGTGATAAGGACAGACGTATGGATTATCTCCCTCCAGCTGCCAACGATAACGTAAGGTCAAGTTTACTAGCGTTTTTATTATGAGTTGATTGTGTCCCAATTTTAAGACATTCCTATTTTTTGGCAGTTTCTTACTAAGTTCTACAAGTTATTTTTTTATTAGAAATTAGAAATTCTTCAAATTACTAGAAATGTTGTTCAAATTTATTTTATTACTGTAATCACTAACATGAACTGTAAGAACGTTAGTTTATGTATACTACTTAAATTTTATATTATATTAAAGGCTTTAGGTTCTCAAAAACGTCGGTGCAAACTTAATGTTAGTTTTCTTGGCTTCGTCTCAGTCAGGTGAATAAACGACACTTCCTTGACCATAATATTTCACTATAAATCTCATGCCACCTCATTGAAATTACTAGTTTGATTTATTACAATCACCGACTTATTCGCGTGGGTAGATCGAGGTATATTACAAGAGACTTAACATAATATAACAGTAAAAATTTTAAAATTATCTATGTAAATAATATTTTTACTGCTATGTTAATTTCTGGTAGAAAAAAATTTTAAGGTATCAAGAAATCTTAAAATAAAGGCGATGATTTTTAAACAACAATGTGTTCTAAATATGATGAAACCAGAAGTTAAGGCCATTTGGTGTGATGTCATTTAAAAGAGAAAGTTGAATAATCGTTAAAATATGTCGTAGCCACGTTAAAAACAAAAATTGCACATGATAACGTATAAGAATTTGAAAATTTGAAATATGACATATTATGTTTAAGTATGGATATTATAGCGGATGATTAAATAAATTTAGGCTTATAATCCGTTACAATTAATGTTATACATCTTTTATAAGGAAGCGTTGATTAGTAATTAAATTGAGTCATGGATGTCAAATAAGGATGTCCGCGTGATTATTTAATATCAGTTTTATTCATATTTTACCAGTATGACAGGTTTTTATAATGGTTCTTGTACTTATTTACTTTTACCAACCTGTCTTGATATCGCTTATAAAGAATTATTATGTTGAAACCATGTAATAATTGATCATCATAAGGTTTTTGTTTCAAAATTATGTTTGTCATCGTTATAATTATTTTAGAATATTGGTGATAAATATACTTAAATGTTTTAGTCAGGGAGCCCAAAAAGGGATTTTTGGATTTACTCGAGCGCGTTAGATTAAGCTGGTGTAAGCTTTCTACATGTTTCTGGTTATCATGGTACAAAAATCAGATTACTTAGTTCGGTTCTTTAAAAGTTATTTTTAAGTACACAACCGCTAGATTGAGATAGGGGGTGTTAAAATGCGCCAAAGAATACTTCTATACAAGGCACTGATGATTTAAATGTACGGTAAGCCAGTAATAGCAAAAACCATCAAAGCTTTATATTTTCATAACCAAGCTTCCCAGACATTCACAGTCGTTCAGGTTTTAGGACCTTGCCGTCTAAAATCATGTAATAAATGTTTAATGTAAATATTTTGTTTAATTAATTTTCTTTTGATAACCTTAAAATGGCTGTAGCGTCTTAGTTCATCGCTAAAATTAAAAAATTGTCTTATTATTTTTTTCTCCATTTTACCTAATCTACAAAAAGTACTGGGTCTCCATGACGCTTGAGTTATCTCTAGTTATCACTCTTACCTCCCCTACAATTCATATTTTATCCTTGGACTGCATATACTACTGAAACTCATTGCATTATTCGTAACATTGAAAGTAATTTTAGCATTGTCCATTTTCTAATTATAATAACAAGTGAGTGTAAGCAATTCGCGTGGGCGAACGGCTAGCTCGGAAATAGCAGTTGGCAGCTCCAACTAGCAATGATTTGATTTCTACGTCTGTTGTCATATCGAATTTATCCCACTTATAAATGATAACGGATATTTCTGACTCGACCTTGTCTAGGTGATTATTGATTCGTGTTGAATGAACTTAGGTTTATGCAGCAGGTGAGGGGATCAAACTACTATTCGAGATGATGATTCACAGGCAGAGGACGGCGGACCTGCGTATCTTGGATCCTTTTTTTCGACCCCAGCTAAATGGTGGCATGACATAGTCCGCTTAAAAGGTCCGTTTGTGATTTAATTTCTTCAATAGACATATATGTCTTATAACTTGTAAGCTGTAAGACTATGTTGCTATTAATTACTATCGTTTTATTTAAATATAAATAACGATGTAAAAATTGTTACGTTGAAGCAAAAAATGATAATGATGGAGATTAATCACTCGATGAAATATGCTAATGACAGAAATTAAGGTCTCGAACGATGACCTAACCGCCCACTAGCTTGTCAACTTCATTACTGCGATATTACCTGTACACACCCTAAAACGTCGGTCATCGAATCTTTATTAGCTGAGCAAATTTACAATCATACGTTTGGTGATGCTTCGATCGGCAGTTCTTTGAAATACAATTTTAGCCTAGATATTGTAAGCAAATCAATCACTGATACGTACTACGAAAGACAAATTTAACATTATCATATTATTATGTATAACAGGCAAAGCCAGAGTGAAATGTTTCATTTAATTTTCAGTTGGTAAGGAGAATTCGTTGGATGTAGATTACCACAAGCCAGACGAAAAGGAATAAGCATGAGAACCTAATAATTAACAGCATATTATGTAGCTGAATTAAGGCTTTCGTAAATCTAGTAATCTTAATTGGAATGAATGGAGCACTATATTCGTGGCAAATAGGATTGTGCAATGATAACGTTGATATATTCACCACTCGGGTGGGTCTTAGTACCGAGTGGGTGGACACGCGGGCCTTGTTGAAACACACAATAAAACGGAAAAACGAAACTGTCTCGATTTATGGTGCCAACTTGACAATAATGGTGGAATACAATGACAGGAAAGTAATAATATATAGCGAGAAGTGGGATGATTCCCGTGGTTTGGAATTTAAAATTTTTGTAAAGTCAAACATGTAGACAGGTTTTAAATATATAATTATAATAATTTTATTTCTAAAGCAAAAGAAAAGTGCAATAAAAAATTTTGTTTTTATCCTTTTATCCAAGACTTTTAGTGATTCAAGTGTAACGGGATAACATACAGATACACAGTTAGCTACAACAGTAGTATTAGTTATAACGAAACCTAAGTACGTAAACTAAGTAGCTTAATACAAAAATAATGCTTTCGTCAAATGACTAAACATACTATACAAGAGGAGTTGATAGATACAAAAGCTCTTGAAAAACTAAGATTTAATGAGTAACAAGTATAATTGTACCGCGATGTATTATAATTATGTGCATCATTAAAAATACAACAGACCGACATATAAGGATGTAATTATGATAAATATTGGTATATAAGCTGAAGAGATAAATAACAACGTAACGGTCAAATATTTTTTAGCTAGTCACGCTTAATTAAATTATACCTGTCTTTTAGCGGTGTTATAAAGTTATAATAACTGTCAATGTTTCCAACGTAAATACACTTTCAATTATTAAATTGATCTAACATTTTTTCCTTTCCAATTTGGAGAAAGTGGAATTTTGTGTTGATTGACTTTATTTAAATTTAGTGACGACGAAGTAAAAATAATAAACTTTCGGTGTTGGTTTTAAGAATTTGATTTATGAGCTATTCGTGATTAGTATAAGCTTATTATGAAAGTCATGTAGAAATTAAGCGTTGCGTAAAAGTAACAATAAGATTTCCCTCGACCTTAATAATTATAATAAAATAAATCCTAGTGGAATTAAATATAAAAATAGATATTAAATTCGGCCAAGTGAAATTTCGAACAAACCATTACAGATAGGTTTAATGGGGTAAATTGAAAGAGAGCCAGTTGACTGACCCACGTCATTTGGTCGGAATATCTCGATTCCAAGTAAGCCGTGATCTGTCGGCTGAGTTTGACATAACCCGATCAAATTACTCAGATCCACGATCTGTATCTCTTTCAACTTCTCTGATTGTACATTGAGAAAACAAAAGGTTTTTTATGAGAAACCTTGTAAAATATTAATATTGAAGGAAGATTTATTATTATTTTGTGTTTATTATTTATTGTTGAAGTGGTAACACAAATACATTATAAGAGAAAAGCTCTGCCGTCTAGCTAGTGCGTGCGACGGAGACACGCCGATAACGAAAATTTACCGATAGGCTTGTTTTTTACCTATTAGATGCGAAACTTTTAAAGGAATAAAGTTTAAAATGTAAACTAAGACACTCTATGTGTACCAGTTTAAAGAAGAAGAAATCTAAATGGTGCCTTATGCATATGCTTAGAAAGTGACGTTTCACTAACATTATGGGTAATCTTAATGTGTTTCCAATATGAAGGTTCAACGTTCAAGGTCGTGTCACATAGAGCTTTCTACTATAAGAAAAGATTGTTCATCTTTTAAAGGAACAAAAATGTTTTTATTCATTAGCAATAAATGGTTTGGTCCCGATGCTTCCGATTTTTAAACATTTATCTGTTTTGTATTTATTAGTGCTCATTATCATAAGATATCATAAGTGTAACATCAACAAGAGCAACAATATTTGTTATAGTAACCCTCTGCAGAATGTTTGGTTTTAATAGAATAATGAAGCTGAAAAATGTAGCGATATTAAATCATAGTGAACAGCACTTAATTTTAGTATTGCATAAGATATGTATCATTGATTTCATATTGATCAAATTAGATAAATAACCTAAATCCATTCAAATAAGTAGCTTATAAGAACAAGTTTTTTTTAATTTACAGATTGACTATGATGTTTTTTTAAAGCTCGACTAATTCGTGAAAACTAAAGGTCGCCCTGTAGTCGAAACTCGACCATAAATATTTAAAATATTAAATTTTAGTGAAGAGCTATAAAAGAACTATAATCTATTCTCAATTCAATCACAGACTTCAATTTGGCATAAAGGTCTTGTTACCAGGCCATTAAATTTTATTTAAAAAAACACAGACGTCAACCATAAACACCAGAATATTTCGTGTATGATTATCGAGTCATGTCAAAATATTGTAGTGTGCGTAGCGTTTTATTTATGAAAAATATGTAAGATAAAAGCATATTTTAGAATAATATTGGTATTCCACGCTCCTCCACCATTTCAACTATAAAACTGGAAGAAATTTAATGATTTTACATCTACGCGTCTTTCATCAAAAGGGTTACAAAGTATTCCGCTCGCGTATATTTTCAATCAATGAAAGATTTAAAAAAGTATCAATTTGGCTGTAAAACTATCATAAATTTTACAATATCCTATTTACTTTAAAAATATTTTCAACAAAAGAAATAAGTTTTGTTAATTGCAACTTTTGTAATTGATATATTCAAGGTGCAGTGTAAAAAATATTTATCAAAATAATTAATTTCAACATTCTCTAATTTCTTTGTGTATAGACTTATTTAAAACTTTTATTAAATTGCAGCCAATTATTAAAAAATCTAAAGATACTATCTAGAAGATGCATAAGATCAAAATCAACTCTTGACGAACTTTACTGAATATTTTATCTGTTCTAAAAAGTTTAACTTTAAAATGTAACTATTATGTGTAAATATATGTAGGTCATAATAAACAAAAGTATTAGCTTTGCCAACTACTACAAGACATTAACGCAAGGTTGAATTATATAACTTATGCTGAGAATCTTAAAAAGTAGAATGTTTTCTCGAATCTGCACTTGGTAGGAATAAATCAGGAGTGCTAATTCCAAAAATAGTAGATTTAAATTATGTAATTCTACCGAACTTTTAAATTGGAAGACAAATTAAAACCGTTTTTTGAAACACTGCCAACAGCGAGTAAACGACGACAAGAAAAAAATAGCCGAGTTAAAAGTCTTACGTAAGCGATATGAAACTGACAAATTCTTTATGATAATCACAGTGGATTTCAATTCCTGGTCATGCAAATTGCTTGGTACATTCATTCTAATTAGTGAAATTCTAGAAATGATAACTGTTTCAGTAAAAAATTTGATAAGAAACCGAAAAACAATGGAGTTTTCAGAATAGATTCATAACACTATATATACACTATATTTTATAACGTACATAAAAAGTAATTGGATTAGTGGCTTGTTGAAAGTATAGCTATCATTGAAACAGAAGCGTCAGAAATATCTGTATTTGCAATATTCTACTCATTGGTAGGCAACGACCTCGAATATGCAAAAGGTATGCCAAGGTGATAATTCTTTAGACTCGACAAAGTAGAAATGCCGCATAAAAAGTGTTTGTTATTTTATACTAACTATTGCAATTTTATGAGCACTTATCTAGATTAATAGAAATAAAGTGTTAAGTAAAGTGGCCGAAGTATTTAAAAATTGTTTAAGTTAATTATGTTTGAATTATTATTTTTAGTAAGCAAAAAAATGTTAACGATAGTAAATGTATATTTTAAAGAAAAATAACAAAAAAGTTCTGTGTTATATATTATTTCATTAAACGTAAAATATTATATAGTGCAAAACATAACATTCCAGACTTTAAATCTTACTTCAGATTGAGGAATAATAATCCAAGTAACTATCAGACTATCAAAATACGGATTTGATAGTCTGTGTGGTACATGGATTTGTATACAAGCCATTATTTATTTGTGATGCTCTATACGTAAAAACTTTAAAGGAATAACAACAAAGATTACTTTCATATAAATCCATATTGCAGGTCACGTTTTACTTTCACAAACTATTGTCCTTTAGAATAGGTGTAGACTGTAGATTATCGATTCCATAATGTGACTTTAGTCTCATAGTTTGGAATATTAAAGCATTTAAACCTAACTCTAAGATCTTAACGGTTTTGTCTCAAAAACTTGATTAGTTAAATCAGAGGTATTAAAAACTTTATTTAATCCCACATTCTGATAAAATTAAAAAAATGGGACAAAGATAATTATTTTCCAGGAACAGTAACCTACGCAAATACCAAAACGTCTATTCGGCGTTTGATGGACACACCCAGAAAATTTACAGACATGTTACCAGCTATCACTCAAGATGTTAACCTCGTTAGTACTACTAATCCATTCTATAATATTATAAATGCGAAAGTTAGTCTGTCTCTCGGCTACGCCTTCAACTTTGTAAACAGCTTAGCCAATCTTGGAAATAAATTTTTGCGTTTTAATGAAATCTTCTAACAATTCTGATCATGGATATTGCAATAAAACTTTCATTACGTCTTTTTGATTATACATTTTCCCCTTTTAGATAGCTTGATAAGTTTTTACAATAGTTTCCTTTAATATTTTGTTATAATTACATGACTTCCATCTCATTTAAATGGGTTTAGCTGTTTTAGATCTCTTTTATTCATAGAATATTAGTCATTCCAATAATTGGATCTTAATATTGTATTCGGAAAGTGTATTATTCAAAATTTCATGATTCATAATTAAATCATTTATGCCCTTCTTCCCCTATGGCCTTATGGAAGTTCAAGGAAAAATATTTGTCATAAGCTTCCTTTTGAAACACGAAAGTCGTTGCATTTTTCATTATTATCTTAAAGATTGATTTAACGACTTTTTGTCATGCATATATTTGCTTAAGTTTTGAAACAAATTTCATTTGCACAATATTTAGAAATTGTTTTAATATAATTGTGTTCTTCGTGTTATTGGCCAGTTTTTTACTATTTTTGATGCTTCCTTGGTTGTAGGCACTTGCAGTAGCCGAGTTCCTGATTAATTCAGTAGGGTATCGGGGGCCAAAACTAGGGCACCTAAACGGAAGCCCGCTCCAGTGTAGTGACTGGTCGGGTGACTTCTCCGTAAACGCATCTCAAGTTGTTCGGCCGCGACATTGACCCAGCACGTACGGCCAATGCACTGTGTCGCAGGCTCTTTGTTTATATTGTACACCTCCTCGCAAGCCTTAATAGTTATAGTTAATAATTTATTTGTCACTTGCTCGGTTGATGGATTTTAATAGTTTTGAGGAGTTCAATTTTTTTAGTTTATCTTTAACTGTATTTTTAATTATTGTCAATATTTTTGTTTTTTTTTTAAGTTGAGTATTTTAAAATTTTTGTATATTTTTTTTTCTCAGTAGATTTACAAAATAAATATAATTTAATTCTTATTTTCCATTTTATAGGGCTCAAAGTGAAAGATTTATTGGTGGTCTAGAAATAGTTCGCTTTCACAATCCTTAATGGCATTCCACTTGTGCTACGCAGGGTGCGTATGCGTCATATGACGTGACGGGCACTTAGCCGGATGCTGCACTTAATTTATGGTCTCTAGACCAGGGTCATCCAATTTTCCTGAAAGATGGATTTCACGGTGACGCAAAGTCTCACGCCCGCGCTTTCAGCGGCGCCTGCGTCGGACCCATTTTAGGACATGACTAACGGAAATTCGATTCCTCTCTCTCTGATCCGCTCTGGCGTGCGGGGCGCGCGGTGCGTCCATCTCACTCGCACGAAAAGCTCCAAGAAATCTTTTAATAGTGTCCACGGCCGCGATCTACTTCTAACTTGCGGCGGGAATCCACCGAAATTTTAATAATTTTTCGATTTTCTCGGCATGTCTTTTAAAAATTAATTTTATTTCTTATAAATTTAATTACCTCTAAATATTTTGATTTTATTAAAATGTTGGATTAATTTTAAAAATTTTATTTATAACTATTCTGAGAACTAAAAAAATATTAATATTCACAAGGTCGGACTCAAGACTTGAACTGAAAATAGGTTGATAATAATTTAGAGCGAAGGCAAATATTTGGCACTAACCATTCGGGTTATTGTATATTTAGTGCTATGAATTATTTTACTGAATATCATTTACACCACTGAACCAATAAACAAAACACCATACGTGTGAGTCACAAACCGATAAGAATTAGAGGTGTACGCGAGGTTGTTTACTATATTTAATTTTTTTTTCTACCCTTCCCGGTTTTTCGGACTGACCTTTTTCTGTTGCTTCTCCCATGCCGGGTCTAGGAGACCCTCACGCTCCCACTCCTCCTCCTGCTCCATGTACCCGTCCCCGTAAACCCCGTCATAGTTGTTTATCACCCCGTTGTCCATCATCATGGTCACCGCACTGACCGTCGATTTCGGTGTTCGTTCGAGCCTATGACCGCGAACTCGTGTGTGTTAGTTCGCTCCGCGCACTGCAACAAGCAGCCGGCCGCACGCCCGCTGCAAGACGACTGGCGCACTAGCGCGCTCCGCGGCGGCGTGAGGAACTTTCTAATTACGTTCCGTGTCACGCGCGCACCTGTCAATTTGAGCGCACGTCAACGTTAAGTGTATTATTTAGGTTTATAAGTTTTATCGTTTGATATTTAACATTTTATTTCAATTTACTTTTAAAATTCTACTCTATTTTTATATGGTAAATTACTTGTCGCTTGACTACTTCTGCTTGTAATGAGCTTAAGAATTTTTCTTGTCATTCTCTGTGCTGTAACGCCAAACTGAACGTTTAAAGACATAGAGACCGACTATCTTAATTTTTATAAATTAAACGAACTTACGTTTCCTTACAGTTGAATGCTAGCAAACAATATTAGCCCAATTTTGAAATGGGGAACAGACCAATGAAGTTGGTTAATTTAGCTGAGGATAGTCTTAATAAACATCATTGTTAAAAGTTCTTACCACTTTATCTTTGATTCTTGTAATATTATGTTGCGTTGCGACACAGAATAGGAATTACGTTACAGAATGTGCACTCCATAGAAACGGCCGGAAAGCTGTCAAACCCACGCTCATCGATCTCGGTCTAATCTCGGTAGACCTACAGAGTGATAAGTACATGGTGAAAAGCGGATGGTGAAGACGTTCGTAATATTATTGAAAATATAAGAAGCATAAAGCTGTTTATGGTTGCCTAAAAGCAACATTCAGGCACCCAGAATTAACATTTTTTAAATTACCGGGAAATTCCGAAAAGTAAAATAAATGACCTATTCTATTCTATAAATATAGTAAAACAGAAACTTTGGCGTGTCTGTACAATTATAATTTTTACAAACTAATCTATGTGGGGGGGCTTAGGTACGGTAATAGAACACAAATCGACAAAAAAAATGTCTGTTTATCTGTTGGTACGCGCAAATCTACAGAACTAGTAAACGGATTTGATTTTTTTTTATTTAATAGCTATTAAGTTTGGGCAACACATTGGATAATTTTTATTCTCTGAGAATGTACGGTGCCCGTAATATACAAATTCTCGTGTAACAGTTGCGGGCATCAACTAGTAATTAATAAGAATGATAAATAATACTAATATTTTGAGTGTACGGTAGATATGAATGAAACCTATCCGAGATTGTAATCCTATTGTATTATATTATAGAGCATAATAAAATATTTCTGGTTGCAATAAAATAGTTTAACTGAAAAACTGTATTTTTTACTTTTAAATATTGAGTTTATCACAGTGTTATACTTACCAAGCCCTTTAATCTGATAACCAGTGATAGGATTGAGGAAGTTGGTTAAAAAATAACTACATTATCAGCAATTTTGTGGCGGTGGCCATCTTGGATTTTGGTTCTATATTTAGTGCTTTCGGTCATTAACCTCTGTCAAAAAATTGTCATTTTCTGTACAAACCGGGACTGACAACAA
>JAOTAV010000006.1:1823435-1835455 GCA_026546445.1 Cyclargus thomasi
TTCTATATTTAGTGCTTTCGGTCATTAACCTCTGTCAAAAAATTGTCATTTTCTGTACAAACCGGGACTGACAACAAGGTGGTATGTTGTTAATAACGGTTTGTATTGAAAATGACAAATTATTTGACAGAGGGTTAATGACCGAAAGCACTATAGTGCACTGCTTTATACTTAGTAAGGCCTTTCTAATATGCATATTTATGGGATTAAAAAAAAGTGGTCTGCCATCTTATAAAGGCGGCCATCTTAGATTTATAATAATATTGAACATGCATAATTGTGTTGTTACCAGAATCTAAGACGTTTATAGCAAATTACAGATCAATCAGTTCACTGGAAGAAAGTAAAATTTGATTTACTTAATTTGTGTCACCAAATAAATAAAAATCGGGTAAACTAAATAAAACCGTTTAAAAATACTACGTATTAACAATAATTACAAAACCTGAAAGATACCCAAGTAGACAGATAAAAAATATTAGGTATCCACTTTCGGTCGGTAGAGTACTAATAAGAGGCAGCCCTAGCACAAGTCGCAACTCACATGCCGCGCGACTGTCAGTATCTATTGCAAACACAAGGCGGGAGTGCACATATTATACTGTATGTGGTTGCGATTTATCTTCGATCTTTGATTCAATTTTAGAAAATTGTCTTTTAAACCTATTTATTTACAGCACATTCGTTGAATTTATAGGTCCTAACTAGCACTTCACACATTTAAAAAATGACATATTGCAAAGAAGTATTTTTCCGGAATAAACAGTACTCTATATTATAAGTCTGCTTATACTTTTTTATTTCTATATATAACCATGTAAATGAAAATTCAATAAAATCCGTGAAGTTGATTTAGATTTTTGTGTTCTTGACTCACAAAAATACAAAAAAATAAAGTTTGATATTCATAATATTAATAGGATCTTCTTGATAGCCTTTTTTGTCTTATATTTTTATTAATCTTTAACCTTCGTATGGCTTATAAGTAGTATACCTATAACGTAAGTATACCTACGTACAACTTCGTATTAACTTTTAAATTACGCTACCGATCACCTGGGGTCTTTCAATCTCAATCTTTTATTTAAATAAGTAACAAAGTCTCACTTGTTAGTAAAGGCTTAAAAATTATGTTAGTAACAATTACATTATTTTTAGATTTTAAATAAAATATTTTAGCATTTATATGCATCACCTCTGCTCCATACCATTAGAAATGGCGTAGCAATCAAGTCTACTGGGTATCTGAACTAGAATGCTGTTGTCGCTTCCCCTTACCCTGCAGACTAAAGAGGCACATTGTTTGCGCATAGTGGCGTAAAAGCAATCCACGTTTGCCTCGGCAAACATCCCAGATGCGCTGCAGTAGCGAGGAAGCCCCAACAGTATCCTAAACCCGTTTTTAAATTGGACACGAAGAGCGTTGAAGGCCCTGAGCGTGTATAAGGTCTACAGGTTACACGTGTAGAAAGCGATACAAAATGCTCTGAAAAGAGTAATTTTGATCGCCCTAGTACAGCGTGAAAACCTGCGAACCAGCATATTAGCACGAACCGACAACGCACTTCGTTCTCTTTCTGTAGGTCTTTCAATTCATTTCAAACAAATTGTTGCTATTAAAAACCAGAAGGTACCTTAATTTAAAATGATAATAATTATTTAAAATGTATAACGGGGAAATAGATAGAGAGTCAGTTGACGGACCTACGTCATATGGTCGTTGATGAAGTTGAAACAGACACAGATCGTGGATCTAAGTAAATTGGTCGGATATGTCAAACTTAGCCAACAGATCATGACTTACATGGAATTGACATATTCCGACCAAATGACGTAGGTTCGTTAACAGGCTCTCTTTGAATTTCCCCCTTCACATATTTTTTGCGCTTCACTACTAGAATAACTTACGTTAAGTCCTGATTAGTTTTATTAATATACATTTTTATTTTCTCCTTTATAAATAGAAATAAAACGACGGTAAAAATACACAAAATTTATTCACCACATAAAATTTCCTTAAATAATCTTGCTTACGCAAAATAACAGTTATAGATATTTTCATTGAAGATCCCATACATCATCCTTAGCAACATCCACGATCACAGGAAAGGTAAAATTTTGGAATAGAAAAGTTATATTAACCATTAGAACTTGACACGTCGATAACTTGGTGTTACTACAAATTAAAATCTAGTTTTAATACATTATGAGTATTACTATACAAAGGTAGATACAGCAATCATACTCCCCAATCCTTACTAATATTATAAATGAGAAAGTGTGTTTGTTTGTTTGCCCTTCCTTCACGCTCTAACGACGCAACCAATCGATTTTTGGCATAGAGTTAGTTGAGAGTATGAAGAGTAACATAGGCTATTTTTAGTCTTGGAAAAACGTACCTTTTTTTGGAAAAAAAATGTATCTTTACCAATTTTTAAACTCCACGCGGGCAAAGCCGCGGGCGAAAGCTAGTTTAGGATAAGACCGCATATTGATGCGTTACTGAAAGTGTTGTTTGATAACTGATCAATATCAAAAAGGTCGGAGGTTTTTTTAGCGTATAAAATAAAATCATTTGTTGTTTTTTTTAAGCAGGTATGGTTTCGGCTTAACGGTAATGGTGATTTAATGAATTGGGTAATTTCAAAATGATGAATTAAGAAAAAAGAATAGTTTCCATTTAAGCGGTTGAATTTATATATAGTGAAATGGAAAGTAAGACGGTGTTTCTATCATAAGGAACACGACAGTTTTTATGCCAGTTCTCACAAACATAGACAGTCTAACAGTCTTTCAGCGGTCATTTAGGATCATGGTAAGCTTTTTATGACTAATTCTTCAGTAATACCAACATTTTAAGGACTCGAGGTATCGACAAACTAAGTTTTGGCGCTTTTTATGACCTTGCTTATAATAGGAATAATAAATATAAATAAACATGCTTATTTGACAAATAAATGTAGCTATTTCGTATATTGAAGTACTTTCTTCATTAAATAATGAAAAAGGCCTTCAAACGACTCCCTAAACTTCCATTACGTGTCAAGAAGGCGTAACATGCTTAACTGTTAACATAAAATACTTAATGTATATTATAGTCTTACATAGAAAGTATGAAAAATACTGTATGTGGGACCATTCATAAAGTACGTCATACAAATTTTATGATTTTTAGTCGTCTTTTACCCATTTATAAGACCTTGTCACATTTCTAAGACCCCCTCACCCTAGTGCGACGTAAAAAAAATTTAGAATTTTACATCTGAAAATTGAAACCACTTCAATATTTAAATTTCGAGATACATTTTTATTTAATCGTAAAATAAATCGTAAAATCGTAGTAGAGTAAGTACCTAGTACTTTATGGATGCTCCCTATGTATGTTTTATACAAGGTTTGAAACATATTGCATTCTGCTCATAAGTTTAAGAAATATTGTGATACATTAGTTAAATATATTATATTCCGTTCACTACGATATTTTTGAATTTTTTTGTTTTATATTTAAACACTGATCAAACTGTAAAATACAGTCAACATTAAATATTTGGTATAAATTTTTTATTACAACATTTATAGGCAGAGGGTTATAAGACGTTCTACTCGTGTAACGATTAATTAAGGTAGATTCCAACATTGGCTACATTCAAGTCATCTTCTCAAACAAATTAGTTATTTCCTAGGGTTAAGGCTTATATTTTTAGGTTTTTAAAATATTTCTAATACACTTAATTAACATTCTGAAAACACATAATCTTTTGAAACAAAATTTAAAAAATACATACATGTTTATACAGACGATATTATGCTCATCATAATTATTTAATAAAGATTTTGGCATTCATGTAAAACGTATTCACAATGATACGTCGAATAAAGTAAAATATATTTATAATTTACTGATATAGATTTCTACAATCATTATATTTTTGAAAAAAAAAAAACTTTTTTTTTAATGCTGTAACTTTGATTGTTATGATGATGTTAATCAACTAAAATAACGCCTTTTGTTTGAAACTATTACAATTCATAAATTGGTTAAAAGGATAAAAGCCTTTCAGTCAGCCTAAATATTTATGTTCTACTTACATTTACTTCTTAATTTATTGGAGTTTAGAATTTTTATGCTCCCATGATACGATTAAAAGTTTTACAAATGTTGTCCCGTGGAGCGTATTTTAAAGTTGGAGTTTTTAAATGATCTGATCAAACTATTTTGATTGGGAGAAAACGCTTAATGACGTTAACACTGTTGATATAAAAGACGTAACAACCGTCACAGTGATTGCTTGTGAAATAATTTTAGACGTTTATTGAATTGGTGTTATGTACTTTAGTATGTGAATATAAACTTATAACTCGTTTTATTAACCTCAAAGTCGATTGAGTCATATATCGGGAATTATTAGGTTGAACAAAAACATTGTCATAATAATTACAACAGATTGGAGATGATTTGGAGGACACACGAATAATTCAATTTGGTGGGGGCATTACTGTATCAGCAAATGTAATTTTTCGTCGAAAATACAGTATGTTATTTAAATGAGTCCTAGATCGAACGATACACTCATAAACACGGCGTATGAATCTAGATTTAAATATCGATGCCGAACCGGCAGTACTTACACTTTTATACAAAGTTCTAGAACATACCTCACACACGTTAGATAATATACAATTACAAACTATGATAGTCTTATATAATAATGTTATAAATCACAGAGGTCCACGCAAAAGTATTACTGAAGTGATGACTTTAGAAGTAGCTACAACAATGGAGGCACAAAGGGTTGTGATAAAATTTTAAAGCTTTCTTATACAGTTTAAAATGTCACTGTCGGGCAAAAATATTTGGAACGTACCCTTTTTAAACGAATTAAATCAAGTTGCATATGTGGTTACTTAACGTACCCAGAAAACATCGCTCATTTAAATTGATAGTCCAGGAAGAGAACATACGCCCAAATATTTTTACGCTTAAGAAATATTGTAATAACATCCAACATTCAATATACAAATAGTATTAGATCAAGGGATTAGAAAACATATCCTATTGACAGGTCTCGAGCCTTTAAGAGCAACAACATATATTTCTATTTTTACAATCGAGTTCTTATTTGAGATTCTCTACACATAAATATATTCTACGACTCCATTTGTAACATTCTTCATTAAATACATTTGGTAATACGGGGATATTGCAACAATTATTTATACCTAAACATTTAGAATTCCATTATATGTTTCCTATGATAAACACCAAAACTCTTTGATCAGTCACTTGTTTATTTATGCCACTCGTAGGTTCAATCAAGGATCACTCTGGGGACTAAATCTTAAAACGGTACTTAAAGATAGAAAGACATCCAAAGCCTAATTTGTATAGTGAGCAAAATGATTCCGCATTTAGTTAACTGTTAGGGCGGATAAATTTCAATTCATAAGGTTTATTGCATAAGAAAGAAATACCCATAAAGCAGCTCCCCAGGCCCTCAACCCAGAATCCGTTCCAGACAGAAACGAAAACGTTTCTCTGATCTACATCACGAAACACCCATTTCGGTATCGACCATACGATATATCATACTTGGTACCAAAAATATAGATGTTTATACTGAACATGCCTAGCTAGATGTAAAAATATATAGGTATCAATGAACAACAACAAGGAATAGGTATCCGAGAAGTGTACAAATATGTTTCTCGCACCTCTACTAAAGTACACCTATAACAATAATACTTAGAAGGCGTCAACGTACCACATCGAGAAGAACATAGTCCATCCGCTCTTCTTAATCTATCTAATACACTGATATTCCTCACAGCTCAACGTTTAAATGCCGTAGTCGAAACTTTCGAATTCGGAGAACCTAGAGTCCTGTTTCTGGAGCCTCTGCTGGCAGGCCTCTATGTAGCTGTCCTGGATCCTGTACATCCCCGAGTTCGCTTGGTACATCAGTGTCTCCAAAATCCGTTCGTTTTTGATGGCCTTCGACGGAAGCACCACCTTTATAAGTTCCTGCGGCGATATCCTATACAATTTCAAATCTCTAGCTAACCTCTCCATAATGCATTTAAATTCATTCTTGGCGTCAGTCTTATTTGCAGATTTAGATTTAATCTTATTCTTGGCCCAACCCAGCATCGCTTCAAACTTTCTCACCTCCGGCACTTCTAGATTCCTACACATGATCATTTGCACCATCGACTCGGAAAGGTTGAGGAATTCCGGGGTTTGGAACAAGGCGTACGCCCGTTGTTCTATGAATGCGAGGATCATGTTCACTAATTCTGAAGCCGACGTATACCTCCAGTAGTAGTTTTCTAGCGATATTAGCATCGTGCATACCTGAGAAAAACAAACATGAAATGTATTAAGTATGTACACAGGCATGTAATACTCTTGGACTACAGTTCGATTCAATTTCAAATAAGTTGGCGAATATAATATTTTGACAAGTTACCAGGATAGGATAGGATAGGTTAGATGAGGCAGTGGAGTTTATCATCCAATTACAAAATCTGAATTATATTTTCACATAAGGTAATAGATGCATAGTTACTGATGCTTATAGCTCACCACTTCAATCCTAAGACACTGTTTGGCGTGGTGGAAGCAGGCTTGCAGCAGTTCAGGCAGATCGTAGTGTTCGGCCGCACATATCAGGCCTGGTATAGACGCACAAGTTAGCGGACAACTGCCTGTGTGAAGGTAATCCAGCAGTATCCTGAACGTCTCCGGGTCGAATTCTATTATCGAGAACTGTGGAAGACAAATTTAATTATTGTTACTTTTAATTACCTATGATATTATTCTAATTAATCCAACTAGAGCATTTAATCGAAATAAAGAGTAGGTATCCTCTAATCGGAGTCGCCCTATGTATACACCAAGTTTAATGAAGTTCTGTTCAGTAGCTTCTACGTGATTGACCGACAAACATCAAGCAAAGTCTTTCACGTTTATGGTATAAATATTTTTCTTATCTATGGACGCTTCACACCACGTCAGTCTGGTCCCGTGCTAAGTCCCTCGAGGGACTTGTGTTACAGGTAACAACTAAGCCACAGAAGTCGTCAAAAAATATAATTTGTTCCTACTAAGAAATATGTCGACGTAATGGAGCTAAGTGTTGAAAATTCGATATCTATAGATATAATAAAACTGTTGAAATGAAAATTATGTACATTAAAGATATTCAAAAAATAACAAGCGGGGGGTCTTTCTACTTTGATATAGAAGCAAAAATCTCCGTCTGTCTGTCTGTATGTTTGTTCCAGCATCACGCGGAAACTACTGATCCGATTTGAATGCGGTTTTCACAGTTGTATTTGTCTTCTTCCAACTTAACATCTGGTGTATAAAAAAATTTCCCCCCACCCCTCTAAAGGGACAAACCCTCTGGGTAGGAGTTTGTATCAAACTTATTGTTTAACATGAAAACTACTTATTCGATTTGAATGCGGTTTTCGCAGGTGTATTTGTCTTCTTCCAATATAAAATCAAGTGCATAAATCTCTCCCCTCCCCTCTAAATAGTGGAGGAGGAGGTAAGAGTTTGTAACAAAATTGTTCTTCAACACGAAAACTACTAATTTGATTTGAATGTGGCTGTCGCAGATATTTTAGTTTTCTTCCAATTTTGTATATAGTGTATAAAAAATGTTCCTCCCTAAGGGGACAAAAGAGGGGATAAGAGTTTATAGCAAACTTTTTCCTTAACACGAAAACTACTGATCCGATTTGAATACGGTCTTTGCAGATATATTTGTATCTGCACTAGACAATAAAATATACAGTTTATCGTTGTATGTACAATTAGGGAAGCTGAAACAAAACCAGCTTGCGGATCAAAGTAATTTGTTCGCGTTATGTCAAACCCAGCCGACAGAGAACTTATATAGTTACACTGACATATTCCGACCAAATGACGTAGATTCGTCAACTGGCTCTCTTTCAATTTCCCCTATGGTATACATTGAGAAGCTCTATTAACGAATAACCTGTCAGTTGTAACCTATTAATAGCGGTTAGCGTAAACCATTTATGCTATTATGATATTAAGATTGTAATAGTTTGTTTGCTTGGATGTTTGCTTCAATCGCACCAAAACTACTAAACGGATTTAATGAAATTTTACTATCCTGTATTAGAATATTAAGTTTCATTAAATTCGTTTTATATCACGTATTAGCTGGATTTTATTAGAGTATAGGTATATTTTATTTCCATTAAATACTCCCATAAGATTATTCATTTGTAAGTGTTCTAATCCTGTGAGGGGAAAGCCGCGGGTAAGCGTTATTTAACAATATTATATTTATTGATAGCGATGTAATGTAATCAAAAATTGCAAAATATAAGTGTAACACAATTTAAATTAAATTTTTAAAATTCGGTTTGTGCGTTCAGGAGGAAGTTCGTCAGGAAGGAAAACCCGACTTATTTTTATATAGTATATAAAAATGGGACTCCTGTGCTATAATATTATACTGTATATAATAAAATTAGCGGACCCGATAAACATTGTCCTGCCCGTCTAGGTTTTTCTAAACAATTCTCACATCCCCTTGAATGCCGACACAAAATTTCGTGAGAAACCGTCCTTCCCGCGGTTGTAATATAATCATCTTGCGAGCGGTTTAAACAAGTAGTAAGCGCAAAATTAAACTAAAGAGCATACTAGAAGTTCAAAGTTTACAGTTTAATTCTAAACTCACCTGTATATACCTACACCTAAGGATGGTAAGACCATGTTTATATTTGTCTATTTGTACCTAAGTTCTGGCAAGCTCATATTAAGTTTCTGTATCAAAATCAATATTTGTATAGATTTATTATTATAGTATAATATGGTATAACTCAACAATGATTCAAAGCGAAATTCATAAGGTGGAAATATCGTTGTAACTCGTGTAAAGCGTTATGTTATTATAATTGAAATACATTTTCATTCGCTGTAGTTGAATGATTCTATAGTGTTTTGATTAAAGTAGGAAATTGGATGAAATATATTAATGTAAACGGGGTGAAGGCGGAATCCGGAAACACATGTTGTGAACATATATTAATATCATTTTTAAAACAAATATAAACAAATATATATTTTTAAAATAATATAAAATATATTATTGTTCTTGCAGGCATTTTATCTGGAATAGCAATGGAAACAGATAGAAAAGTGTTTTTGCGAAACTATGTCATGTTTTTTTTTGGAAAACAATTTCCCAATATTCGGTTTTTTAATGCTTTGAACAAATGCATGACTTTTTTAAGTATTGAAAATTAAATTTTTATGATTATCCTAAATTATAAATAACTAAAAAAGTGGCTTAACTAAGTAGAATATAATATTACTTCGTTATAACTAAAACATAATCGTAAAACCAAAAATCCGACGCTAATTAAAACTTTTGTACCGACGTAATTTTTCTTAGAAAACAGATTAAAAATTCAAAGACAATTATTGAAGGGAAATCGAAATCGTAAAACTTAAGTTCTAAATTAAGTTTTTATATTATAACAATGGAACTTTAATATAAGAACAACATTTATAATACGACAAGCTAAAAAAGGAACAAAGTCATATATTAAAAACTATCATGATGCCCGTTTACGTTGCGCAAAAAAAAATTTATCGCGCGGAATCCGTAAATTCTCTTATGTCATTCTTCGGGACTAAGACTTAAGCCATACCAAATTTCAGTAAAATCTGTTCAGCCGTTTGGGCGTGGAGTGGTTACAGACAGACAGACATACTTTCAATTTTTATAATATCAGTATAGATGTTCTAATAAATTAAAGCTTCCATGAAATGTAAAAAATAGTGTTTTTTCAAATTTAGGTTCAGATTGGAATCGCGTTCTCCAATACTAACTTAAACTCCCCTTTTCACCCCTTAGGAGACGAATTACAAAAAATCCCTTATCCCCTATCTTCGGCATATCACTCCCCCAAATTTTAAATTTCTACGATCAATGGCTTTGGCCAAACGTTGATTCCTAAAGGCATATATTTCAGGACAAAGGATTTTATATAATGATGAAAATAGGAGCACTAAAAGGGTTACTTTAGGTTTATAAAATGTTTTTACTGAAAAAAGCGCCTTTGCCTTTGCTCTTTCATAAAGAACCCTCAGCGCTGATATTTTTTCGCAAACTGTTTGCAAGCGACACACTCTGTGTACACATCAAAAATTATAATTTTTTTGTTAAACTTAAAATTACCTACAGACTGAACACAATATTGATTGTTAATAACAATCGATACTCTGAGTTTTTGATCGTTATAGAACATTTATATTGTGTATGATACCATTGGTGCAGCAGCGATGGTGATCAGCAGGAAGGCTATTGTGCCCACTGCGACGAGAGACCCATTGTACGTGGACTTGTGCATTGTGAGCGGGACCTGAGAAAAAAAACAAACGTCACATTTGAATTCTCTATGAGAGGTAAAGCCCCGACTCCCTGGTATCATTTATCTTAGATAAATAAACTTTTCATAAAGCAAATCCCAATAATTATTATTTTTACATACATCTTTTTAGAGGTAGTACTACTATTTATCCTCAGCTTTGACCCCGTTGAAATGATTCATGAGATAAATAATTTCTACGCGGGTCAAGACTATCCTATATTAAATTTAAGTGGGACTAATCTACAAACATCCAAAATAATTATTAGGTTATAGAAGAACAACATAATAATGCACCTAGAGTTTAAAGAAGTCTGGTCCTATGAGGGTTACAATTTTAGGGCTCTTTCAATATTTTCTTACTTAAGAAATTAGGACGAAGAAAAGATTTTTGCAAAATTGTGATTATTTACTAAATATTTTTCAGGGTAATCTCCGAATTACCTGGAAATTTTTGCGAAAGGACGACGGGAAATTCACGAACTCAAGTTCCGGTTAAACTTTCGCTTACATTGTGGCCGATACTGAGGATACATTTTTAGTCAAACCGATTTTTTAAACCTAATAGTTCTAGGACGAACTATCTGCGTTTTGTGGACTGGTACCAACTTCAAAATTATGAAGATTAAAAAGATAGTTGAGTTTTAGGAAAACGAGCACTCAGTGATAATAAAGTCTTTATGTCACCACATACCAAGTTGGGATAATACCCTATACAACAAAGGAAAAAAATTTAAAATCGGTTTAGAAACGGCGAAGTAATCGTTGATCATACAAAAACACCCACAACCGAACTAACCTTCTCGTTTTATCGTGTAACTAGAAACATAGTAGTGACCTAGCTGATAATAATATCAGAGTGATAGTAGATCGTGGGAGCGTCAGGTGTTAAAGTGTTAAACTCCAGGTTTCTCATTGCAGAACTACATACCTACAGTACTTAGTACTTTCTCTTAGAGAGAGCACGGTCAATTTTGTATGACAAGTCCTAGGACTTATTTCAAGCTAGAACTCAAGTTAACAGATCACAACAAAAGTTAGGTTTTACAAAACTTAGTTTTCATTTAACACGCTCATGATGATTTCACAATCGTCTTCTCTAAATCCAAGTTTTAATGACGTCACGCGATGTATTTATATAATTTTAACAAATATAGATATTAACAAAATACTAAGAAACAATTCGAAAGCAAACATTTTTTTTACCTTCATAGTAGAATTTTATTATACATTTAGTTATAGACCAAACTTTGGGAAATGATAATATTCCTATTATATTAAATGCTAATATGATACGTCCGTAATAACTTTCCCTCTGATCTTTTGGACGTGAAATTGGATATCAGTTCGAATCGCCGTGTAATTTCTGCAATCACCAATCGGCTATAATATTGTTATGTGTACAAGGAAATTTGGAGCTTTTAACCAATTTTCTAATAAAGTAACAACGGAAAAAATATGAATAAAATATTAAGCAAAAACTTTGCAAATTTTGCACGTTTTTACTCAAATCGAATCAAAATCTTTTTATCCTACTACTATTATAAAGGCGAAAGTTTGTAAGTATGGATGTATGGATGTATGGATGTTTGTTACTCTTT
>JAOTAV010000006.1:1835555-1861546 GCA_026546445.1 Cyclargus thomasi
GTCACTCCGGTCGAGCCAGCCCATTCGTGCTGAAGCATGGCTCTCCCACGGCAATGAGCATCCGTATTATATACTTGAGATCGGAAAATGTCTCATCGGTACACGCCTTCGCCGGGGTTTGAGCTCTCGAGTGCGAACCAAAGGTCTCCCAATAGGCTACGGACGCTCTTCTGTTTGTCTCCAGGCTGTATCTCAGGAATGGTAATAGCTAGAGTGCTGAAATTTTCACAGATTATGTAAACCTGTTACCGCTGTAACAACAAATACTAAAATGAAAATAAATTGAATATTAAGGCTCTCATACAAGAAACGCGATTTTTCATTAGTTTTTGGTCTTTTTCTAATAGATGTTGCTAATATACATGGCGCTATTGCTTGATAGTACGTGAACGGTTATAGCTGTTTAACTTTTAGAAACGGATTTTCTCAATTTTTTGCTCTCTACGTGACACCCTTCGTGCGCGAGTCCGACTCGCACTTGGCCGGTTTTTTATGTTATTTATACGCGCGTGGTGATTTTTCCCACGGGAGCATTTAATTGGAAAGTATATTTTTTTCTTAATCGGCTAATACCTCCACATACTAGAATATACGTAGAAGTCCGTTCGGTTCCGGTGTCAATAACAGACAAATATCCAAACAAACAAACAAGCTTACACATTAAGTTTTTTGTATACTCTATTATTTCGTCACCTATAAAGTGATATCGGTTAATAGAAGAGGTAAATGGAAGAAGCGGATGACTAACATTTTACAACATACTCAAATGTTGTAAAATGTTAGTCAACCGCTTCTCCAATCCTCATCTTTTTCCATAAAATGTTGTTAAATCTTCTAATTTTGCGATTTTATTATCTAGCTAGTCTATTTAGCTACACATTAAATCCATATTATATTAATTTCAAACCATTTATGCAAAAATCCGGCAGTTTTTAAAATGTTAGTTACCGGCTTCTTCAAGTTATACCTTCAATAGTTTTGAAACAGTTGATGAATACCCGGCGGTGCCGCACGGTTCAGTAATGTTTGGTTAACAATTATCACAGTCTAGCGGCCTAATTGTCATAATTAATCGTCGTTCAGCTGCGGACTTAATCGATTGTTAAACGACGTTTAAATTAATACTTGCGAAAGGAAAAGTTGATTATTTAATCTTGATTCTATTGATGAACAATTTCCCCAAAGCAGCGTTTAACTATTTTAGGTTCGCTGTTTCTATTCTGGCACATTGAAAACGTCTCATGACAGAAAAAGATAGCAAACATTGAATAGTTATGCGCTGTGTGAATAATTTTATTAGTATGGGTTTTTTTTCTAAACCAAGTGAAATTGTCGTGGCAATAAATGGATGATACATTTTGCTGGATAGCCATTTCACAGAAAACTGGCGTGAAATGACGTTGTTGTGTGTTTCGTTCAGGGAGTGAGTTTACCGGTGGCCCTAATCCTCCTATCCTTATTCCCATTCCCTCCTAAAGGTCGGCAACGCACTTGCAACTCTTTGGATGTCAAGAGTGTCCATGGGCGACGGCAGTTGTTTCCCATCAGGTAAACCATCTGCTCGCTTGCCCCCTTAATATAATAATATAAAAATATTAATAAGAGTCCATAGAGTAAATATTTATTAACAATAATGTCCTCCTTCCTCCTTATCCTTAAAGCAATTTTCCACCGCGCGTTAAAAGCGCGCACGTCTGAATGCGCTTTTACAATTGCAACATGTTTTGCGTTACAATTTTAAATCAGCTTCTAATGGATTTTGCCCAATCTAGGCGGTAGGCGTCATTCATCGTCGGTCTGAAATCGCGATTGACAACAAAATTAAAGTGTTGTGTTGTCACTTTGTCGTCAATCCCTTTTTGTATAGAAAACTAGCTGTTTCCTGCGACTCTGTCCGCTCTTTAAAATATTTTTTCCTGTTTTCCTGCTTTTCTCTACAATTTTTGCCTGCTTTTTTGCTACAAACCTCACGCAGCCTGAGACCTTTCCAACCAATGCAAAGCCGTGCAAATCTGTTCGTGCGTCCTAGAATTTTAGTGGCAGGAAGGAAAACCATACTTATTTTTATCATCTATTATAGATGACATTTTTTTGACTGAGGGTTTAATGACCGTTATGGCCCGGATAGGTAGGGCGGAAGCACTATAGCTATTTCTTCGAGTTGCCAAAAGAGAGTATTTTATTTTAACTCTTTTAATGCCGAGTCAGAAAAAAAGCCCAAGGTACAGTTGCGTGAGAAAAGCACATTAATAAGTATTAACTGTTGGGACGATGTATGCGAGGCGCTTTTAAACTGCATTGCAGATCGCGATCGGCATTAAACAAATTCGCACTTTATCCCGATGTCGCACAGTTCCAATTTGCATAACGCGACTTTTATACATATTTCAGAGCGATTCCGTATGATTTTCGTAGGATACGATGTGTGAATGTGGAAACGAAAATAAATATGTTAAATGTGTAAATAACCTACGAATAATGAAAATCTATGGAAACGTGACTCCCTTGCTATAACCGGACTAAAAATGGTTTGGATTTTATCCGCGTGATTTTCTGTGACTCACTTCAACCCAAAATAAGAAAAGTATTAGTGACATACGAGAATAAGGACTCCTACCACTGACCTCCATATTATAAATACGCTGAACTGACGATAAGCCTAGCCATGGTAAGGCGATTTGATATGCGGTATTTTTGGCGCTGATGGCTGCGACGAGCGGGAAAGGAACTAACGTGTTTTACATAACACTACAATTTTATACCTTATGAATTTTCACCACTTTGTTCAACATAAACTATAATAGAAAAAAATAATACGAAATAACAAACTTTATCGCGTGAAACTTTTAGTTAAACACATTGTTAATAACAAAGTGGGATTGAAACGATTAAGCGGCCATTCACAAATTACGTCAGATTTTCACGATACGTACTCAAATCGATTCGGTAAAGAGCTGTAATTTCAAAAGATATCGTTAGTCCAGTAGTGTATAAAAGAGGTCAGTGACTTCCAACCAAACCCAAGACTTTGTTGTCAACCGCGGTTTGTATAGAAATGTTTTTTTTTGACAGAGGGTCAATGACCGCTACCACCAAGATTGGGCGAATGCATAATAAAAATGACATTGCGATGCGAATTCGTGCGAATTCAAAAAAGCGCTGGGTGCCTTATATCCAACTAAAACTTACATTCGCATGATCACCTGTACCGATACCCTCCGTATGTAATCATTTTTTCGGACGAACAGACAGACAGATTAAATTCCGATACAGCGATTCGGAAATCAGATATTTGGAAGGCTTCCAAACCGATGGGTACATGTGTCGCATAAATATACGAGAAAGTAATGTGATATTGTGTTTATTTTAAATCCACGACGGAAACTGAGGTTTATTAGGGTTCCGTAGCCACATGGTAAAACTTCGATGTCCAGGCTCTCAAGAATATAGAAATAGAAAGTTGAAATGTAAAAGTTTGTCTGTCTGTATGATACCTCTTCATGCCCAAACCGCTAAACTGATATAGCGATATTGCTGAAATCTGGTATATAGATGCATTGAGTCCCTAGATAGGGTGTAAGATACTTTTTGTTCCAAAAACGAATTTCGGATAACAAGTATTTATACCTAGTTCTATATAAAAACACATAGACACCCTAGAGAACATGTTTGGTATACAGTTATAGCGTTTTAACATTTTCCGCCCTGTGAAATCAATTTTGACAGCACATAAAATTAGGAAAAGTCACCTATATGCGAGAGATTATGTTTAACGAAAACCATAAAGTGTTAATGGCGAATTCCATCACCGTTTTACGTGTTGCCGTCGTAGCGTCGTCAAGTTACACATCACACGAGCTACTTATCTCAAACGATAAATATGCCTGCAAATACGTTATGGAAGCGTAAGAGTATACATCGAAGTATGCTTTATATAATATGGACTGCTTAAAAAATTATTATGCTTTAGTTAAATCTAAGTTGTAGCGATCATTGATCTTCTGTCAAAACAAGCTAAATGTCCAAAAACAGAAAACCCGACTGCAGTAGCCATTGCAATTTAAACATCAAGCTAAAAATATATTTCTAGAATGCCTATCTAGGCTAGCCTTTCATTTTGATTTTTTGGAACCTCACAAATTTGATTTCAAAAACGCCATTTTGATTTTTAATTGTTCTATGTACCCAGTGTCACTTGCGCTTTCAAGGTGATTCTAACGATACCTCATCATACATTATAATCCATCAAGCCGTTAAAGCTGCAGAGCGTGACAATTATACATACATTTGCATACTCTCGAAAAACATTACCCTCCTGGCGCATTCGGGTTTAAGTAATCATTTCTATACAAATCGCGATTGACAACAAAGTGTTGTGTTGTCTCTGTTGTTTGTACAAATAAGTCAATTTTTTTGACCACCGTTTAGATTGGGCGAAAGCATAATCAGCCCCCCTAGACAAGTGGTATTATCGTTAAAGAAAATCGCTTGGCGTGTTTTTGTATGGGAATGACATTTTCGGACGAAGACTAAACTCGATCCCATACAAAAACACGCCAAGCGATTTTCGTAAAAGATTATCGCTTGCCACTTGTCTAGTTACTCCGAAAAAGGACGCGCATGCAAAATTTGAAACTCCTAACACTTGTAATAACAAAGTGTCATAAAAACTTTCAACCCTATGAAAAGCCATTATGATTGAATATTATAAAATTCCTAGCAATAGAAGTAACGAAGTTTTTAGGGGTAGTATTTCATAGAATTCCATCTTACTCAGCACCTATGACCTAATTATTTAAATGATTTGTTATAATATTTAAATTTATTTAATCAACTCTTGACGACCTCTGTGGCTCAGTTGGTAAGCGCGTTGGTAGCTTAAGCCGGGGGTCGCGGGTTCAAATCCCGCTGACGGAGCAAGTTTTTCAATCTTCCTGGGTCTTGGATGTATATTGAATATATTTATCATATAATAAAAATCTTAAATATGTGTATATTTCCGTTGTCTGGTACCTGTAACACAAGTCCCTCGGGTACTTAGCACGGGGTCAAATTGACGTGGTGTGAAGCGTCCATAGATATTAATTCTAGTCAAATTACAATAAAGCGTTATAAAAATGGGCGTATAATAATTTATGATGTATTTTCAGTATCACTTGAAACTTGTACTCGATGTCTCATTGAGTACTTGTTGGAGGACTCTTCAAGTTTGTGAGGGAAAGATATTTTATTATATATTACGGAGATTGGTTTATTTGTCAATATATTTTGGAGTCAAGCAAAAAATATTTTGAATATTCTTATAGGTATATCAAAGTAAATTTTTTTAATAACAAGTTTTTATCTAAAAAAAATATTTCGGTTTTGTTATTCTCTTCAAACTCTCGTTAACGCCTCCGTAGTCTAGTGGTACAGAGCTTGGCTGTTCAGCGAAAGGTCGTGAGTTCGATTCCCGCGTTAGAAACACATTATTTCTAAGTTTGGTTAGCACTATGCAGATTGATCATGTAATTGTCTGTACAAGTAAAATGATCCCTGCGTCGGATGGGCATGTGAAAAGTCGGTCCTGCGACTGATCTCTCGCCAGTCGTGTCGGTTATCCGTCCCACTGGGTTATAAGAGTAAAGGAGAAGAGAGTGCTGTAGTGTACTGCGCATACACTTGGGCACTATAAAATTACTTCTGCATAACAGGCGTTACTTTCTATGAAATCGGCCACCGTCACCGTAACCGGTGTTGGGAGTTATTGTTATTTATTATCTCGTCAAAACTCGGGAGCGACCAAACCGATTTTCAATACCATTTTTCATCTCATAAACCCTATATATTTTTTAAATTCAATACAGTCATTTAACATCAGGCAACCCTACGGGGTTCCCCGGGGTTCTAATGCAAGTTTGCGTTTTTTGTGAAATTTTATTAGATTTGTATTGTCGCTTTGCATTTATACATCTTGAACGATTGCTTCATCTAAAACGATTGCTGTTTTATTGTTAATTGAAATCGATAAAAGCCTTTATAGAGGCTTCGAATTAAACCTATTCACTATAGAAAGTTTTATTTATAATGGAAATTTTAAGAGCTTCTGTGGACTAGTGGGTGAGACCTTTGGTTCGCACTCGAGAGGGTGCAGGTTCAAACCCGGGTGGAGGCGTGTACCAATGAGATATTTTCCGATATCGAGTACATGATACGGAAGCTCATTGCCGTAGGAGAGCCATGCTTTGGCACGAATGGGCCGGCTCGACCGAAATGATACCACAGCCTCACAAAAAACTGGCGTGAAACGACGTTGTGCTGTGTTTCGTTTAGTGAGTGAGTTTACCGGTGGCCCAACTTTCCTTATTCCCTATCTACTTATAATAGGTCGGTAACGCATTTGCGACTCCTCGGATGTCCATTGGGGGACGGCAGTTGCTTTTCATAAGGTAACCCGTCTGTTCACTTGCCCCCTTACTGTCATAATAAATACGACCTAAAATTTTGCCTACTCCAGCTCTAAAATGATAAAACAAGCCGTTGCCGTGCATGTTTCGGCACGACTGGGTCGGCTGAACCAGATAAATACCATGGTCTCACAGAAAAACGGTTTGATACAGTAGCTTTGGTCGATCTAGTGAACATACCTAATGCTAAACTCCCTATTCCCAATTCAAATTGGGAGAGAGTAACCTTTCCCTATCCCTATGTAAAAAATCAACAACGCACTTTAAGTGAATTGCTCTTGAATTAATTTGCTCGTATAAAAAAAAAAAATCATTCCGCGCATAATCTTTCTCAGTAAACTCTATACAGAGTAATCATAGACACCCTAAAATATTATCGTTTTGGACTGCTACGTCAGTATTTCAGGAATACAGCCTGAATTTTATTACTAAGAGTCTTAATTGTTTGTTAGCATTAGCATATCCTTTAAAATTCAGTGGATAAACGAAATATACTGCCGTTTAGTGCTTATTTAGTCTACATTTCCTAAGTGTCTGATCACTGAGAGCTATTTAATTAAACTAACAATACGCTAATGGCGAACGCACAACTGTCCAAACCAAATAAATCGATGTCAGCTTTACTTTGATAGCGTACAATTCGGACGAATCGGACGATTCGACGCGGGCTAGTGTGCGAGGTTCGTGACATTTCATATATCGAACTCTAAAATTCGTTTCCTTGGCCGCGTTGAACTCGTTCGGTTCTATTGTACATTCACCATTAAGATTTAAGTCATAATTCCGACTGTATTAAGCTGGTATTTCAATGCCCGGTTTTCTGAAATGTTGACTGAAATGTATGTTTTTGTAACGCAATATTCTTCGAATTGTTGATATCTATCAATTGATTTTTCAAGTCCGTGCGGCCTGAGCTACGAATGTGAGTTAAGTATTTTTTGGACGAAAGGAGAAATTATCTTATGTATCAATGCAGCACTGGAGAAGGATCGCTAGGGTATATAGGACTCGCTGCGGCCGATAAGATGATAAAGTGACCGTAACTCTCGTTACTGTGAAAAATGTGTCAAAAATATGAGTGGGGCATAGGCATTTTTTGAAATATTCACAATATAAAAATAAAGATTGTTTTTCGAGCTCTAAATTTGCTGCGAACATGCAGTAATAATTTATAATTCGAAAGCTAACATTAGGATCCTCTCTGCCGTGGCACATAAAAAATCAAGGATATTAAATTATAATGGACCCCGCACGCAGAATAAAAAAGTGAAAACAAAAAATATGACCTTGGGTGACGTTCTATTGTGTGTTATCCATTTTCCTTAGGGTAGCCAAAGTTTTGAATATTCTAGGACTAACATGTTATTTTTGTCTTAATTACGAGGAGCTACAATACTAAGTATGGAGCTACAATTGTAAGGTAAGTCTGTAATAACATACAACAACAAAGCCTCATATTTTCACTATCCAAGCTTCTTATTTTATGTTTATATATTTTTTATGTCACAATCAACCAAATGCTTTAGTTCTTGCTGTCTAAAATCGTCCAATAAAAGTTTAATGTACAATTTTTTTAAAGCTTTTTGTAGCCTTAAAATCGCTGTAGTGTCTTATCCCACCGCTAAAATATAAAAATGCCCTCCACGACGCTCGAGTTACTAGAAAAATAGCAATCTCGCCTCCCCGTCTATAAGCAACTTTCATTTTCTAATGACATAGGTCTACCTGTCCATAGCGCTGCTATCTTATGCCAAAAAGCGTTGTATTTTAGTCATTGTGGGAACACGTTGTGAAAACTTCCCCTTCTGATCTAAGTGCTCTTGTATCGTTTTGATTGCCCCAGCTGGGGCCTAGCTCTTAGATTCAGACTGTTGACGCGTCAATAGCCTGTGATTACCACCTTCGGATAACGATACAAATGGGTTTGCAGTGGAACGATATAAGTAAAGTTCATCTCATACAGACTGTAACAAAAGTGATTAAGCTAGGGTTTATTTTTTTATGCTAGTTATGATGATGTGAGGCCATGGTTATACTTCGGGCGAGCCGGTGGGCCTATTCGTGCCGAAATATGGCATCCGTATTATGTACTTACTTGAGATCGAAAAATTTCTCATCGGTATTCGCCTCCTCCGGGTTTCGAACCTGCATCCTTTCGAGTGCGAAAAAAGATCCTATCCACTAGGTCACGGAAGCTCTCACATGTGTTCTTTGTAAAGCATTCACTGTGAAAACAGCAGTACTGGATGTGAAACATTTTTGTGATTTGTGATGGCGAGCGCCCGAGCGACTTGAGTTTGCCCATACAAATCCAATGGAATTTTAATTTATATACTTTGACAATCAACTAAGTTAAATTTCACAGCCGTAGCATCTTCACTTTCTACCAAATTTTATATTAAGTAGGTCTGAGAATCGGCTAACATCTTGTTAACCGACTTCCAAAGGAGGTTGCTCAATTCGTATATAATATGTTATTTTCTTATGTTTGACCACGTATTACTCCGCCATTTGAGGACCGATTCCGAAAATTTTTTTGTTCCTGTATAGAGTATAGCTACAGTTTGGCCCCATTTTCACAAAAGTGGTTATCTCATAATACGATCTAGGAGTAATCGAGGGGGCTCTTTGAAATTTATATGAACACATAAAGATATTCACTTTTTTTAAAAAAATCTCGATATATTCAACCAAAAAGTAAGATGTTGGACAAATGTATACCCTGGTTCCGAAAGTGCTGTACAGAACTCTTGAATCCTTATAGGTAGAATTCGGGGATTTCGGTAATTTTACCAATAATCATCATCCTCATAATCATCACTATAATGATGCTACGAACCGTTACATTTTAACCGTAAAATTACATTACATCAAAACGAGATTTTAGTTATCTGTTTTTTAATTAAAATGCAATTGTTGTTTTACAGGTTTTTTTTAGAATTTTGTACCCTGTTTTCGAAAATGGTTATCTGATATACAGGATTTATGAAAAAACGATCGACGGATATATACATACTTAGATATATACTTATACATACTTATATACATACATACTTGAATTATCTACAGCTGACTATGTAATGTTAACTAAAAAAAGAAAATTTTATTATATTTAATTTTAATTTTAATAAAAAATAAAAAGCTCCTTCCACAGTAAAAAAAAATATAGATGAACTGTAAAGTAATAAATATTTCTTTTTCTCAGTTGGAGTCTTATAAGGAGAGAAAAAGAATTCTTTTTTAATTTGCAGTTTATCTATAATTTTTCTTGCTTTGAAAGTCGAACAATTTATTTAAAATTATTTAACTCTCTTAAGTGACAAGGATTATTCAGTTTTTCCCCCTACACATTAACACCCAATGAAGGGGACACGGGGCGGCTAGTACTAGTATAATTTCGTTTAGCCTGGATACTAAAAACATTCGTAGAACGACAATATATCTCTTGAAGGCAATGTCCAGATATAAGTATCGGCACAAAAGAATCCAATTCGTAAAGAAATATTGTGCTATTTCCGAACACATTTCACCTGATAACTCTGCTCCATTGTGGACTGGATTTGATTGGCTGCATCCAGAGTATTCCAGGAACCTCTTTCCTCCTACATACAACTGCGGGGTTCTTTAATCGTCCGTTTTATATTTCAGTTGAAAGTGTGGAGTGGACTTACTACAAAGATTACTTTGGAAAATATGAAAATTATTTATCACGAGAAATACTTTGTCATGCTTTCGATTTTCGTATATATTTAAAGCTGTTTTGAGACTTTTAAAATCTATATCAATAAGTGCTCAAAATTTTAATAATAATAATATCTTTGGGCGCTTCACACCACGTCAGTCTGGTCCCGCGGTAAGTACCCGAAGGACTCGTGTTACGGGTACCAGACAATGGAAATATATTTAATACCTTTTTACTATACATATTTAATACACATCCAAGACCTAGAACATCGAAATACTTTGGCTCCATTCGGCAGGATTTGAACCCGTGACCCCGGCTTAAACTACCAACGCGCTTACCAACTGAGCCACAGAGGTCGTCTATTCTTTACATAGTATCGAAATACGCTATAGAAAATTTCAAGGGTAATTAACTAAGTATTCTGAAAGTCATTAAAAAATTAACTGTAATTAACAGAGGCAAATATTTAACGTACGTATCTAACCCCCTAACATCTATCGATACGTAACTGCGTGTATAGGTTTCACCGGTCGAAGAGACCGCATTAATGAACAGCTTCTGTTCAGATGCAAATCGAATAGAATTGAGAGTTAAACGCCTCGGGGTAACCGAGGAATAGGGAAGGAATATATCCCAGTTGTTTACTGAGGTATTAAACAGTGAATTTGCATGTTGTCGTCACGATATTGCTTTGTATGTATCGTATCGTAATATTTGGTAACGAAATTAGAACATAATTATCATAAGAGTTCCTTAAATTGAATAAGAAATGTCGCTTAGATTTTTTTTGTTCGATAGTTAGATAATAATATTGAAATCTTCATATGTCAAAAGCACGCCAACTTATTAAAGCATACTTAATGTAATTAATTACCAATAAAGTTTCTAATCTATTTATTAATATGCGAACACTACACGCACACTACAATGTTTGACATGACACAATAATCATACACGAATTACTCTTTTGTTTATGGTTGAAGTCTGTGATTTTTTAAATCAAATTTCATGGCCTGGTAACGAGACTTTCATGCCAAATAGAAATCTGAGATTGAATTGAGAATAGATTATATTTTTTATAGCTCCTCGGCACGATGGATTTAAATGTTCATTTCGACCATAGGGCGACCTCTAGTGTCTTTAAATGAGTTTTGGAATAAAACCATTATTTGAGACAAAACAGAGTATCAAAAAAGATATATCTCATGCGGTTTCGTTTGTCTCGATAGGCTTAACAAAAGAAGCGACGCGACGATAATCGTGTGCACGGATATCCGGATAAAGTCCGCCCGGGGCGAATATCCGTTAATGTATTCGTGCCACGTCGGACGACATCCGGCAAATCCGGTCGGAGTTAAGGTGAAGATATGCCCCGGTTAATCGGAGACACTTGATTTATGGTCCGACATTCTCCTCCGTAATTGAACATTACGCGTTTCTCATTAGTGGGGCCGTTGTGACCCACTGATCGCTTTGAGGGGTTAATGGAGATGTCACTTTTCTTGATGAAAATTTTTATCCATCAAAAGTCTGTGGTGCCCGAATGAAATGATTTGAATTTAAATTAAATATTCAGTCAAGACCTTAAGATCATGTGAAGAGTTGACTTTAGAGACCATCCATAAAGCACGTTACACATAAAGGGAGGAAGAGGTCGTCGAAGTGTGACGTGCGACACAGGAGCTCTGATAGGGGTGGGTTTTGTGACATTACATTTTGAAGTTTGAAATATTGGTATGGTTATAATTTTTAGGAGTAAAATTGCAAATTTTTGATGTCACAATCGGGAGGGGGGGTCCTCAGAAATAGAGGGGAGGGAGGCATCTAAAAACCATGAAATTTGTGTGACGTACTTTATGGATGGTCCCTATTTTAGGAACCCTACTTTCATACTAATATTAAAATGCGAAATTGTGTCTACCTGTCCGTGTGATTAAATTATTTACTTATTTTACTTATTCTGACGTATGATATACGTTAAGCGTCATATATAATATCTTTTTGTTTTGTAGTGTGCTTGTACGTTAGTACTGTAGCTTAGCAAACGAGGACAAATTTTGTCACTTTACATTATATTCTTGTTGGTGCCCGCAACTTCGTTCGTGTTCGGGAACCGTACATTTTTCCATTATAAAAAGTATCCTTTATGTTGCTCAGACCTAATAGCTATTAAACAAAAAAGATTTATTCAAATCCGTCCAATAGTTCTGGAGATACACAGACAAACAGACAACTTTTTGTCGATATGTGTTGTATTACTGTTCCTTAGCATGCTTTTCATAATGTTAACCAATTACGCCCTTGTCTTACCGAAGGTGCGATTATGTAAATGTATGTTATTAGTAAGAACATAAAACGGTCCGTCTCTCCGTACATATATTCTCGTTTACCTATAAATACCCAATCAATTTGGACGCTAAATAGAGAAGATAATATGCCGGTTGTAAATAATCGGGCGCGCCGATACCGACTTCAGATAAATCAGGGGGTTGTATTAATGGTGATGCCGACTTGATAAAGACAGTTCATTACTTTGATTATTCATTAGATTTACGCCGTTTGTCCACCGCACGCCGTTGCCGTCGACGAAATTTTTTCGGCCCGATAAAATGTCACTTTATGACATAGATTTTTGGTTTTATTAAGGGGCGAATAAAGCAAAAAATAAAACATTGTCTTTCTCTCCTCGCACTTACGACCTTGAAGATCGTAAGTGTGAGCGGCGCGAATATTGTTATTTCACGCGAACCATAAATTTTCCCGGGATAAAACGTATCATATGCGTTGCCTAGACTTAATAGCTATTAAATAACGAAAAGTTTTATTCGAATCCGTTCAGTAGTTCGGGAGATTATTGCGTACAAATAGACAAATAAACAAACAGACATTCTGTCAATTTGTGTTCTACCACCGTTCCTAAGCCCCCTACACGATTCTTTTTGTGACGGGTACCGAATATCTGCCTTCAATGTCTATTTTCTAATAAATTAATTAAAATCCTGTGCTACTTCATTATTGTCTGATTAACAACTTTGCCTGTTATACCAATTAAGAGTTTGGATTTGGATCACGAAATCATGAATAAAATAGGCCTCATTAGATTAGACCTCCATAAGTTTGTAACGGAGGTTTTGCTCTTCAAGTATAGTAACGTCCACAATTAAGATTATTACTTATATACAGTGATTACTTAACTGTAATTAATGAAGATTCTTAACATGTAAAGTTTGGGAAATCTGTAGCTTTAGCCAGGTCATACATGTTAACCATTTCTGATAAGAAAAATTCGTTTGCATGTTACATGTTAAACCATATTGCACACCTATCAGAAATTTTGGACAGTTTTGCGGGGTCAATTAGAGGGCCCGTAGCCTAGTAGGTAAGACCTTTGGTTCGCACTCGAGAGGGTGCAGGTTCGAACCCCGGTGGAGGCGTGTACCAAAACTGTGCTCATTAGCGTGGAAGAGCCATGCTTCGGGACAAGTAGGCCGACTCGACCGGATTGATACCACGGTCTAACAGAAAACTGGCGTGAAACGGCATTGTACTGTGTTTCGTTCAATGAGTGAGTTTACCGGTGGCCCAACTTGTCTTATCCCCCTATCCCTATTCCCACATCATAAAAAAATATATATTTTTATGATATTTGGGGAGGGCGACCGATTTTTTTCTGATCAGTAATTCTTGTGATATGCGGCCGGGATCGGAAGCTCTTGAGATACAACGAGACAGGTTGCAGACAGACAGACACTGAAGTCTTAGTATTGTCGTTTTTATCCTTTGTGTAGGAACACTAAAATGATAACCGTTTGCTATTATACCTTTTTCAATCTAATATCCGTCTGCGATGTTGCAAACATGAAAATTAAAACATTTCCGTCTCTTCGCTGTCGTTTTCTTTTACCGCGTCGCACCCAGCGGCAAGTTTCATCCAACACCAGACGCGAAATGTTGCAGATTTTTCACTGTTTGTATAACTAAAAGTGTATATTTCTGTGACAGGTTTTTTGCACAACTCTGCCGATCGACTTTAAACTTTAAGCTTTTGCGAGCTTTCCCGAATTGCTATTTGCTAAGCGTTATATAAATAAAGTGGAAAAAAGGGAACACAAAAAAAATTAATCTAAGTTGTTATGTATATTTTTCTAAACATTACATTGAAACCTGATCAATTTTTTTTTCGCCTGCTGTAAAACTCATTTCTCACTGAGAGTTTTATGTGTCTTCAATAATGCCCATTATACTTAGTAATATCAGAGAAGTTGATTCCTAGTCACTTCGCGGATCTAAGGAACTTGGTTACTTATTTGGAATTAAACATCCTGACCAAAAGACGTAGGTCCGTCAGCTGACTAGAAATCAATTTCCTCAATTAGACCGGTATTTATATTTGGATCAAAATTATGTATTATTATGATTATTTATCTCCTATCTCATAATAATGCTTCATAATTATGCTTAGCATGTTGTACAGAGCACAATGATTATACCATATCCAGGCACGTTTCTTTCTTCCTTATTTTTCCTCTTTCTAAATGATAGAATCTCACTTTGGCTATAGTTTACTGTTTTGTTACGTAACCTAACCTTAAAAACATTATTAATTGTTTAAAGCAAGCATAGCAATGATATTTGTTATAGCTTGTAAATTGTGCACCATGGCTTTTTTTTTAGGTCATAGTCTTAAGCTATCTTTTGTCATAAACGCGTCTCTCCATTTTAATAAATATTCTGTTTCGGCTCTGTTGGTCTATTTTAAAAATAAAATTTATTGTATTGTTTTTTTTTTTTGTACATGACTGTTTGATGCCAAAAAAAGCAAATAAATAAAAAAAATATTAATTTACAAAACTAATTCAAGTTGGTGCAATTTTAACCCATATGATATGACATCCTGAATGTCCCCACGCGTGTCGCGACCTGACGCGGCCCGGTTCGGAGGAAATTGTCCAGGAAATGGACCACGTGACGCAATCGGACCCCGCGCCGTGCCGTGCCACGTCACACGCCCAATCATAGCTCATTCTATTACAGAGATTTTCTTATTACAATTCTAGAAACGATCGTGGAAACTTGGCAATAGAAGTGAAAACTTTTTCACGGCACTTTTTTGTACACGTGGTAAGAAACTTGCGTTAGAATGTGAGTATAAAGTGCTGGCGCAGTGGTTTTTTTTTTATAAAAATAAGGTGGCAAACGAGCAGACGGGTTACCTGATGGAAAGCAACTATCGCCGCCCATAGACACCCGCAACATCAGGGTTGCATGTGCTTTGCCGGCCTTTTAAGAGGGAAGACGCTCTTTTCTTGAAGGTTTGTAGGTCGTAGCGGTCCAGAAATACTGCTGGTAATATATAGTTCATTCCAAAGCTTTACTGTGCGAGGCAGGGAGAGCAGACAGGTTGATAAAAAACGGCCGTGGAACAACCATTTTTTCGGCTTGAATGAGCCAGCTCCGTACCGTAAAATACCACGACCTCGCAGAAAAGCGTTGTTCAACAGCGCTTGCTCTGTTTTTCATCGAGTGAGTTCACCGGAATTTCAACTCTACAGCGTATTCCCTATTCCTATTCCTTAAAGCTTATTCTTTCATTGGCAAAGCACTTTTTATGATATTAAGGAGGCAAACGAGAAGACGGTTTATGGTAAGCAACTGCCGTCACCCATGGAAACTCGCGACATCTGAAGAGTCGCAAGTGCGTCGGCGGTCTTTATGAGGGTATAGAGAATGGGGATAGGAGATTAGGAAAGTTGGTCTCCTAATATTATTTAAAAAATCGTCTTAATGCGAAATTATATGACTATTTTACATTTTAATACTCAAAAAAACTCTAATAACAATATGTTTTCTTGTTACAGGTATGTTGGTCAAACTGAATTTGCGAAACAAAAGATGGCCTCATCGAAACTTATTCAAAAGTATGTACCTATTTTAAATAATTTAAAATAAAAGACGTGTAAGGTTGTAATTTAGTAATATATTGTCTATGAATTGTAGAGTTTTTTACGAACCGTTAAAGTTTGTCCCATTGAAATGCTCTTTTAGATACGAGGTTGCCATGCAAATCACATTTCTTCGACGGCCTCTGTGGCTCAGTTGATAGGGGATCGAGGGTTCGAATCCCGCCGACGGAGCAAAAGTTTTTCACTGATCTTTTCTCTTTTCTCTCGTTTTGGAAGTGTTTTAAATATGTATAAAGTAATTAAAATCTTAAATATGTGTATAGTTGAAAGATATTAAATATATTTCCGTTGTCTGGTACGTATAATACAAGTCCCTCAGGTATTTAGCACCGGGCCAGACTGACGTGGTGTGAAGCGTCCATCCGATATATTATTATTATTACATTTTTTCGACTTCAGCGCTGTTAGTTGCAAAGTAAACTCTATGCAACTAACAGCGCTAAGGGGCATATACACTACCGAAAGATTTAGCATTTACTTTCATTACACCCTGTATAATTATCACGAAAGGTACTGTATCAAAATAGCCCCCTTATTCATAAAAATATTTAAACAGTGTTTAACTAATCAAGGCTGGCTGTCCCTTACTGTCGTGTGACGTTTTCAATATTAAAAGAAAAGGATAGCGAAACATGATTAGTTAAACACTGTTTAAACATTTTTATGAATCAGTGGGTAAATATTTAAACAAAATACTCTTAAAAATTACACGAAATGGTTACATCGCCATCAGAACCACGTTTCTACATAATGTTTGTAACACCTCTTCCACACGACCGCTCCCGAGCGTCGCTAATTTTAAAATCGCCGGCTATTTGTCTTCGCAACTTGAAAGGAATCCATTTTCTAAATGCGGGGTGAAAATTTTCAAGTCGTTGGGAAAATTTTCAACTCGTTTGGAATGCGCGTCGAATCCACAATGCACGTTGTTTATTGGCTAAGTTCTAGGTCTCGAATGGACCTAGACTCCTAGAGTTTACTTTAGTGTTTGATGAATGACCTGGAATCTATTGTATTAACCGAAGTTTTTATTGGCTAAGTTTGTTGTAAGGTTTAAAAATTTTGTATTGAAAATATAAGAATAGATGTTTATAATAGGTTTTATTATAAGCCTTTGGTGATAACGACTCTTTGTGTATTATGTAGTCTTATACTAGGGGTCTCCTTGTAGTCGAAATTCGACCATTAATATTTAAATTCATCGTGTAGAGGACCTATAAAAATTATAATTTAGTCTCAATACAATCACAGACTTCAATCTGGCATAAAGATCTTGTTACCAGGCCATTAAATTTTATATTTAAAAAAATCAGAGATTTCAACTAAAAACAAAAGAGTAATTCGTGTATGATTATCATATCACATGAAACATATTATAGTGTGCGTGTTGTTAGTGTACGTAGCGTTTTAGTTATTAAAATTTTGCAAAATTAAAGCATCTTTTAAAATAATATTGGTATTCTAACGCTTGTCATCGATATCTAATATATGAAATTCTCGTGTCACAGTTTTCGTTGCTATACTCCTCCGAAACGGCTTGACCGATTTTGATGAAATTTTTGGTGCTTATCCCGTATCTATGAGAATCGGCCAACATCTATTTTTCATCCCCCTAAATGTTAGAGGACTACCTCTAACATTTAGGGGTTGTACTAACAACCCTAATTTTTTTGGGTCAGCTAGTCAACTATAACTGGAAGCAATATCATGCTTTTACATCTACACGTCTTTTGTAAAAAGTGGTACAAAATTTTCCGCCCGCGTTATTAATATATAGATATACTAGCGGACCCGCCAGGCGTTGTCTTATCGGGCTGATTTAAAAATCTAAGTTCTAAACCATTCTCAAATATAAAATAGCATTCAGTTAATTTCAGCGAAATCCGTTCAGACGTTTAAGAGGAGTTCAGTGACAAAGACACGCACACAAGAATTATATCATATTTTAAAATTTATACATTTTGTCTTTGTTTGATACGTTAGTCGATAGTTTTTAAGTTTTTAGGACAAGCAAATTCAGTAAAGTTGTTTTTGAAATACAACATATAACATGTTTTCATGAGCTATTAAGCTTAAGTTTTCCTCAAAATAATAGTAATGCCTGAGATACACGATTTTCCAAGCTAATAGTAAGCTAAGTGTCAGTAAGCTTCTCAAGCTATTACTTCTGGCTCGAATAGACATGACTAACTGAACTTTTAAGGTAGTAGGTAAACTTAAAGGTAAGTAAAAATCTTGAAGAGCAAGGGTCAAGATCGTTAAAAGAGAGCTAACTTGCTATTCTAGCTCGAAAAACTACCCTCGCATATCCCGGGCATAATATTAATTTGGAAACCACCAAAACTAGTAAAAGACAATGTAAACTTCAACACCAGCTGCAGAACGTTTGTCAGACGTGCAGCGTGCTCCGCGCGGTCACATACAAATGTTACGTCTCTACAATGTTATACTAATTTGTCTGATGAATTAGTTTGTGAGTTATGGCGTAGTTGTGATACTTGTGTCTAATTTTCAAGAGATTTAACTTTAGAAAAGTAAAATAGACTTTATTTTGTGGTGATCCACACAATTTAAACAATACAAAAACAATATGATTAAACAAAAAAGATTATTACGCTACAAGAATACATATTTGATGTTAAAATTGGCCCCAGCTCAGCTAAACGCAGCCAGCACTGATATTCTGCAGGGGCCAAAGAGTGTAAAGGCACTTTATGTGAACGCAAAAAGTGAGACTTTTAGGATGAATCTTTGGGAATGTTTAGAGGCTAGTAAATCTTATGTCAATCTTTCCGTTGCGTTACAGCGCTATTATAATAGGAAAATAATAATAATAATAATTTATTTCTAACATTTATAACAACAAAGTACACAGAACAGAAAATAAGGTTTTACACTGAGTGCGCAGGTAGTGCATGATATCTGAGCTGAGATTCCTGTGTGTCTGACTACCGATCTCTCACCTCGTACAGTGGTAACTCAAAAGCTGTTATTATTATTACAAGCCTAAACTGTCCCACTGCTGGGCAATGGCCTCCCCCAAAGACTTCTACTTTTCTCTTTCTTGTGCCACCGCTGGCCAGCCTGGCTGGTATGCCTCCTGCTCATCGCGCCATCTTTTCCTAGGCCGGCCTCGCCGACGGCGTCCATCTTCAGGTATCCAACTCTCTCTCAACTCAGTTGAGATCTTTGACCAGCGATCTAGGTACATGCGGCATACGTGTTACTCAAAAGATGATGAATAACTCAAAAATTATTCAACTTTATTTATTCTTACTAATATTTAACCTAACAGATACTTAATAGTTTTACATAATAGAAATTAACTACAATCCACGTACAGAAAATAGAGTATACTATAAAGCCTTTTAAGAACTAGAAACTTCTATAGTGTACAAACAATACGCGCTAACAACTAAATCTGTGAACGCCAAGTGTTAAGATGCCTCTTATAGCCTTCTTCAATTCCTGCTTTGCTTCAACCCTTACTCTAATTACTTGGCAATTTATATTCTTTACCCTGAAGCAAAAAGAGGGAGGTTTATAATGTTATAAGTTTCGCACGTACCTGTGTGACAAAACACCAGAACAAATGAGCTATTTCAATTTTTCTTGTAAGCGCGGACTATTTTGCTAGTTCTGTTACACATTGCATAATATGAGAGTATTTGCACTGGCGACATATCCTATAGGCGATAAATAAAATTGGAAAAACGTATTTTTGAGTTATTACAGATCACGTTGTGTAACCGATATCGTGATGTAGGCGTCGAGCAGCACCATCTAGTATCAATGAAAGAAACTAACAAAAAATCTTGTGTTACATGAGAGCCCCCTGAAACGTTTAATTTATTTTATTGGTCTAGAGAAGCGAGCTCTCTATATCCTACGCCCCGTACATTTTTGTGGCACGCTTTACGGGAAAACTATAAGAGCTTCAGATTTGGGTTTTTACATAGTAATTCGTGTATTCTGTGAAAATTTTAACTCTCTACCTATTACCGTTCTTGAGATACAGCCTGAAGACCAACAGACAGACAAACATCGAAGTCTTAGTAATAATAATAATAATGATGAATTATTTGTATAGAATGTTGTTTACAGGAAGATCTTAAAGCTAGTAAGTACAGTCGCAAACATTCTGCTTTTGAAGCATGCGAAAGTAAATGTAATATTATGATTTTAGAATTTACAGTCATACGGTTGAATTGATAATAATTACTTTGGGTAACCCTAAAAATCCGGGGTACGGCGTGGCTTAGGCCAGTCAGTCAATTGATAATTTATAATTTTTACTTTCCATTTCACTTCAATATCTCACCAATGCAACGAAATATCTCACTTAGCACCACAACTCGAGTATTCACCAATACATCAAGCAAAATGAAGCATGTCATACGGCGTGCAAAAAGCCGACCGTTGCCGAACCAATGTGGCGTACAATTTGGGGTTTCCCTTCTAATCAATCCCTTTGACAGTTCACATGAGAAATCCGAAGGGCTGATTGAGTTATGATTGGCCCTTTTATTTGTGTTCCGCTAATACCATTCTTTACACATTCCTTTGGTTTGACGACATTTTTTAAGGTATATAGTATAGATTGAAAAAAGAATCCATTTTATGGTATTTTTTAAATATCGTGTTAATAATTTGTAGTTCAAAGTCATACTACAGACAAAAAAAGGCATGCAAGATTTTTCGTTGTTTTATTTGAAATAAATATCTGAGGATTATTTTCACTCGAACATTGGAAACCTATTAAGTATTGTTGTCGCATATTTTCGACTGCTTAGTTAATTATTACTTCCATTAATGACTTAAGTACGAACATGACAGGCCTAAGCGAAGCGTGTAGTAAGTTTGTAACTGTGGTAACAGTAGTACATAATTCGTTAATATCACAATTACGACACAACTGGGACTCAGTAGCGTGTTGCTACTGGACTATAAATTATAACTCGCTAGCTGTAACACGCGGTGCTACCTGCAGTTCATAGGGAAATTAAAAAACTTTTCCGCAGCATCGAGTAGCATACGTGTTCATCCAGAAAACCAGCTAGCTCTACGACAGATTTTGTCGAAATCTGTCCAGCCGTTTAAGCGTGAAGATGTTACAAACATACAAACTCACAAACTTTCGCATGTACAATATTAGTGTGACCTAAAAGTAACACGCGGCTCCGTATCTTAAAAATATTATCCCAAGTTAATCGTTCATTGTCTCGCGATAAAAATGTTTTTCCTATGTCCGTCCCTGTGGTCTACTCTAAGATGATGCCAAATTTCATAACAATCTGCTAAGTTTAAGATCTTTTTCGATTCGGACATACAGACTAATTCTGTCTTATTACTTAATTACTACTAAATATTTATAGACTGAGAGCTGCTATTTTTGAGTAGGTATTTGAGGTAACCTTAAACTTTGAAATGTGTGAGAGATACATAACAAGGTTTCAGCCTATTATACTCCAATACTGCAGATTTGGCTGGCGAGAGCGGGGTTTAAAAAAAATATTTAAAAATACAAATATATATCTCGGGATCATATTGTTTAGTGATGAAAAATCCTGTATTAAAATTTCAAGTTGCCACAAATACATTTTTTATAGTTTGCAAGCAATTTTCGCAAACTATTTTTGCACGCGACTGGCGAAAATCCCCACTAAATCATATGGCTTGCCATTTTTTTTAATTTTTTAAATATCTAATACAACATAAAAAATACACATTACCTCAACTATATAATTGGATTTTTTTTACTTTAGATAAAATGTAGGGTAGGCCCCGCTTTTCATCAGCCAGATTCGCAGTATCGTATTGGGGTGTAATAGGAGAGTTATATGTCAAGGTTTCAACTTGTCTCAAATACCTACTCAAAATTTGCTATCAGCTCTAAGATTATTAATATCTGTCCGCTGTGTAAGAAGTTAGTGAGACAGAATAATGCCAGACGCATTATTCTGCGTCACTAACTTCTTAGCTCATTCCCACTTTTACGTAGTGGCTTACTGCTTACTATTCAATATGTTCAATATCATTCTGCTGTCCAGCACTTTTAACACAAGTTCTTTAAGAACTTATCACGGGGACAGATTATCATGATGATATTATTAATTCATAGATATAATTTTGTTATTGCATGCCATTTAATTTATAACAATGCATTAACATAAACAATCACATTGATATTCATAGTCTCAAATCCGATCGTAGATTTTGAGGCAGCATTCAGCCAGATTGCCCCTTCAGACAGACTTCAGACTTGTTTTGAGACCTAAGTCTGGCTCCATTGTACTATCGAGTATTTCTCAAGAACTAATGCTTACTGGCATTTCGTTTACTCATTTCTATTTAAATTTTCTGTTATATATTTATATATATTAAAATTAACGTAAAAATTTGTTTGGATGTTTGTCCGTTAATTACACCGAAAACCTGCTGAACGGATATAGGTGTACAGCTGACTTTTTAAGGATACCGTTTATTCCGAATACCACTTAAGTGTTTACTGGTAGCTCCGGTGGATGGTGAGCAGTATACTCATTCTTCCCAAAACTCGGGAAGCACTAAATTCGCGACTTCTGCACTAAATTAGCACTAAACTAACATTGCAATTTCCAGTCATTTTGTCTACTTTGTCATGCTAGCTTCCTAGACGTCAATTTTTCAGGATAAAACCAAGTCTAATTTTTTCCGAACCCTGTTATAACATCATAGGTAGGTTATAATATCCCAGAGTAAGCCTTAAAAATATATCAATATAAACAATGAATCATTCGATTTAAAAGCGATTTAAAACTATAAAGTAGAAGAACCTCTAATACAATAAGAGAGCAATTTCCTCAGTAATGCACCCCGCCTACAGTACAACTCATGGACTGATTCAATACAATTAAGCCCTAGACGTACACTATACACATAGATACAAGACCTAAGTGCTAAGAAATTCATCAGATTTGAGAATGAAATGAATTGCTTGGAAAGGAGATGGCGAAGAGTGACTATATTTAATTCACTAGCTGTCCCGTGCCCACTTCGTTGATCGCTTTACACATCTCATTGTTTGTTGCTTCACGTTTGTAGTGTTTAGACTCATCTGTCTGTCCATCCGTATAATATAAGCCGCCTACCATCCATACTTCCATACTAATAATATAAATGTGAAAGTGTGTCTGTCTGTTACCTACCTACCTACCTACCTCTTAATACCCAAACCGGTAATCCGATTTTGCTGAAATTTGGCATGGACATACTTTGAGTCGCGGGGAAGGACAAAGGATACTTTTTATGCCTGAGAAATGTACGGTTTCCGCGCGATAAATGAATTTTAGCGCAACGGAGTAGCAGTCGTCATCTAGCATAATATAGCTTTTTATAATATTCACAATCAAAAGTGCTGAAAGTTGTAAAATATCGAAAGCACGAAAGCCTTATCACTCGCGTAAAGGGTGTTTTACGGCATCAGGTTATAAAAGTCCGCCATTATTTTATTCTTTATGATATAATAAAGTTAATAATAAACGACCCACTAAAACCTCTGTAAAACTCATATCGCGTCAAAATGCCTACTCCCGGCCGAAATAAAAAAGAAACTTCGGTTGAAAGCTATTTTATTACGAACGCTTTACGGTTTTACAAAACTATGCTTAATGGTTTAAGCGGGTTTTATAACTTTTTGAATGTGGTTGTAAAATGGTCTACAATCGAAATTTATATTGGACTTAAAAATAAATTATAATAATTGTTATTATTCATATTTGCAAAAAGAAGTTGACAAAGTAAAAAATAAAATTAGCATAGATACGGTTTTTAGTACAAATTTACATCGGGATAAGAAAAACGTTTCTACTTTAAAAATATTAAAAAATATTCGTTCATTTTAGTAAGACCACAAAAGTTCGATGTCTATAACTCGATTTAAGTTTAAAAGCCTTATTCGAAAACTATCGTTGTAATTTAAAAGATTTCTCACAGTTAAGTTGAATTTGCTTTAAGCTTTTGCTGTTCTTTTGAAATAGGCTTTTTTTAACCAACTTCCAAAAAAATGGGGAATTTCTCATTTCGACAGTATATATGTTCTTTTGTTTATTTGATACATGGAACTTATCATATTTGAGGTCTGATATTAAAAAACTTTATCTTGTATGATAAAAAAATAAGTCGGATTTTCCTTCGGAACTTCCTCCAGAACGCACGAACCGATTTCGACAGTTTTACTCTCGTTAGAAAAGCTTCGGCCATCATGAGGTTTGTAACAAAGAAAATCCGAAAAAAAATCAGGAGAAATGCAGGTAAACGGGGAAACTGTTACTCATTGTACTCTGGTCAATTAATTTCTCATATTAGAGTTCAAAAAGTTTATTGAGAGTTTTCACTAGCTGTGACAAGCATTAAATGTTGTTATAGAAAATAACGATTCTCATCTTTGTTACCACGCGGACGGAGTCGCGGGCAACAGGTAGTAGTAGTAGTTTTATAATGTTGTCGAAATATATTGCTTTGAAAAATTTGTTTGTACCTACCTACCTACCTACCCTACCACGGTACCTAAGCCGTAAGGAAATTCTTTGCTTAAAATTTAACTTTAAGGATTAAATATTTCACCGTTATTTTATAAAAACCAGATGATTCCCGCCACTTCGCTCCAAAATCCGCGCGCTTAACATTTTTCGGGATGAATACTATTCTGTGTTCTTTCCCACAGAGACTCAAAATATCTTCGTACCAAACCACCAAACCCGTTCAGCGGTTTGGGCGTGAAAAGGTAATAGACAGACGCATTATAACGCAAGGTTACCTGACGCCGGGTATATAAGGGAACAGGGAATAGGAATAGGGATAAGGGATTAGGGAAGTTGGCCACCGGTAAACTCATTCACTGAACGAAACACAGCACAACGCCGTTACACGCCAGTTTTCTGTGAGGCCGTGGTATCACTCTAGTCGAGCCGGCCTATTCGTGCCGAAACATGGCTCTCCCAACTCCCAAATCGGAGAATGTCTCACTGGTACACGCCTCTATCGCGGTTTCAACATGCACCCTCTCGAGTGCGAACCAAAGGTCCTACCCACTAGGCTATGGACACTATATATTAATATGTATGTTAGAATATTCTAGTATTATCCGGTGTGAACAGTTGTGAGTATAAATCTGCGGGCGACGACCCCATGTAAAATTCATCGCTGCATAATCGTAGATCGGATTCGCTTTGTGCCTTGATTTAGTGTAGAAATACGCGCACATTGGAGAGGGGGGGGGGCATTTTCCGTAGGATGTTATGAAAGTACAATAGGGAATATGCGTATAAAACAAAATTTATTTAATACAAATTATTATGATAGTTGGCTAAAAGTTATCAGCAGAATCACAAAAAATCTCAGATTTCTGTTGAGAAATGAGTATAAGCGATTTTAGTTTTCTACCCATCTCTTTCTCTCAATACGTAATTTATTATGAACTTTGTATGCAGTTTAGACTTTGACGTCACAGTCAATATCGAATCTCTCTTTCTCATTGACTACTTTAAAGGCTTATAACTTTTTTACTTTGTTGTTTTAACGTCACTACAAAGCAGCGTAGTCATGGGCAGCTAGATCAATGTCATTAGAAAACCGGTCAAGTAGGAGCAGGACTCGCGCACGAGGGGTTCCGTACCTCTTGAGAGCAAATATAGGTAAAATTGCTTTTTTGTATGACAGCCCACCTTAAACATTAGATTTATTTAAATTTTAGTATTGATTTATCTAATATATAAAATTCTCGTGTCACAATGTTTGTCTTCGTACTCCTCTGAAAAGGCTTTACTGATTTTAACCAAACTTTGCATGCATATTCAGTAGGTCTGAGAATCGGCTAACATCTATTTTTCATCCCCCTAAATGTTAGGGGAAATTATT
>JAOTAV010000006.1:1861646-1879214 GCA_026546445.1 Cyclargus thomasi
GAGGTTTAAGGCACAAAAAAAATTTTTCAAAAGAAAAGTTACCACGCGGACGGAGTCGCGGGCAACAGCTAGTATTTAATAAAATTGGTATTCTACGCTCCTTCTTTTTATGAACTTTAACTTGGAAAAATGTCATGTTATTGCATTTACGCGTCTTTCGTAAAAAGTTTTCCACTCGCGAATTAATATTATACTAATACTATAAAGAGTATGAAACCTTTGTATTTTTGTATGTTTGTATCGAATGGGCTCAAAAACTACTGGACCGATTTCAAAATTTCTTTTACCATTTCTTGAGGGATTCTTCCGAATCCCTATAGGCTATATTATGTCCTGGAAAATAGATTTAAAATTGTAATAGGTATTAAAATTAATGATGGTCACAACAATTTTTTTTCAGAGAGCTTAAAAAATAAATGTCCACCCGTGCGAAGCTGGGGAGGGTCGCTAGTATATAGATAAAATGCTACTTTATTTTCTATTGACATAACCTTAGCTGCCCATGACGCCGCTACTTTGTAGAGGTGTAAAGCAGAATTTGTCTAATGTATAATGGTGGAAATTGAAAGAGAGCCAGTTGACGGACCTACGTCATTTGGTCCGAATATGTCAATTCCATGTAAGTCGTAATGTGTCGTCTGGGTTTGACATAACCCGAACAAATTATATAAATCTGTATCTGTGTACTTCTCAGTATCAACCTAGATAAACAATGCAGCCAAAATAATTAAGGTTTTCCTAATATCGTTCATTGTTTGTCCACTTCTAAACTCGATAGGGTAAGTCACCCGTCATATCCACTCCTTCAGTTATTAGCACTTCACACGAACATTTTATCATAGTGAGCTCCATTATTACATTAATAAATTCGTTCTTAGTTGTCACAAATCTTTATGCATAATGTCACAATTTGTATGAAATTCTTAGCTATTTAAAATTGCCTATAAATTTTATCTTGATATAAATTCATGTGTTAGTCGCTGAACTTCAACCAAACGACTGATGAAATTTCTTATGTTTGTTTTAGGGAATTTCAGAATGGTTTCGAATCACAAACTAAGACCGACAGAAAAACGTCTGACGGGTCCTATAGTTCTATAATATTGTACAACTAGTCCTGAATTTTTGTTGCATAAAAGTAAACTTCTTATGAATCACTCACTGGAGCTATAGATAACATGTAATTGCATTTCTAAAAACTTTTACAAATTTAATATTGTTTCAAATTGAAATGAATTTCTTGTGACATATTCAAACAAAAACCTCCCCTTGTTTAAATCAAGTATCACAAATACCTTATCTGCAGAGTAACATCAAAAGTAAAGGATTAGTGAACTGATGCCACTTTTCACATACAGCTTCATCCACGCGGCCCACTGGGCGCCCATTCAGGGGCGTATTCATTCCTAATCCCTGTCATCTGCTACCGAAATAATTATTTAAAAGGGCGGTCGTAAGCCCCAACGCGTGGCGGGCCCTAATTGTTGGGCCGATAACCAATAAGGGCTTAAGGTAGGGCGTTTAGGGCGAAATTAGTTTTGCGATATCGATATTTCCATAGGACAATATTGGGTGTCGATAGTCATTATTTTAGATGGGATGTGATTTTTGGGGTTCTTTTTAAATAATGCTTTACTAGCATTTTTATAAATATTATTCTGTGACTAGTTGGTGCTTGCAACTTGGTTGCGCGAAAATTTGTATATTACGGGAACCGTCCATTTTTCGGGATAAAAAGTAGTGATAAAAAGTTTTCGGGATAATATGTTGCCCAGACCTTATAACTATTAAACAAATAGGATTTATTTAAATCCGTCCAGTACTTTCCGAGATTAGCGCGTACAAAAAGACAAACAGAGAACAGACATTTTTTTTCCCCACATTGATAATTTTGTAAAAAAAATGAAATGTACAGACATTCCAACTTTACTGTTTAATTTTATGTATGTAAGATTCTGAATAATATATCAATTAATATTCAATGACTGTAACCCTACTTAGCAACAAAATTAATATGTTCTAACTCATAGCTAATCTGCTTCCATTTTATAATATTATAAGATCATTTATGATAAGTGTCTATAAAGCTTACTAGCGACGCTGTCAGAGATACAAATAATTGTGTACCTCTGTAACTTCATTTTACCTTATCACTTTCAAACAAGAACATAATATAGTTCATACGAGAGGTCGCCCTGTGGTCGCAATTCGACCATAATTTTTAAATCCATCGCATAGAGAAGCTATAAAAAACATAGTTTTTTTACTCTCAATTCAATCACAGACTTCAATTTGGCAAAATATTCTCGTGACCACATGTGGTCATAAAATTTTATTTTAAAAAATTAAGCTTCAATCGTAGACAAAATGTCAAATTATTGTAGTCATTGTCATTGTAGTATATAATAAAAATATGCAAGACTGAAGCATATTTTTCAATAATATTGGTATTCCGCGCTCCTCCTCCTTATCAACATAACTGGAAGAAACTTCATGCTTTTATATCTACGCGTCTTTCGTAAAAAGGGGTACAAAGTTTTCCGCTCGCGTATTAATATATTTTGCTATACTGATACTTATATTAATATCAATACAACAGCTCTGGTCTATTAACATTATTTTCTCCCTTCTTGAAAGCGTTTTTTATTACTCTTCGTGTGCAATATCAGTGTATCAACACGTCTATAATTTCTTACGCACGTCCACTGCTAGGGCTTCATAACTCACGAAGCCCGAGATACGGCACGTAAGCTCCCCCTGTATAGAAAAGCCCAATACATAAATTATACGGGGTGTGTCATTGTCCAAAACGAATTTAACCGCAGCTTGACTGCTGATAGTGATGCGCAAAACATCGACAATTGTTTTCGGAACACATTGCGAATTGAACTGCAAAATAAATTTTATTACTTGCTTTTTGTTACACATTGAGTTTCTATGAATGCCACTTTATAGATAAAGGGAACTGTAAATTCGATTTTTCAACTGTATTTTCAATACTGGTAATGTCTGTGTTGTTATTATTTGTATTTGTAAAAACAAATGTTTAATAACGATTTATAGGTATAGTTAACTAGCTTTTCCCCGCAGCTTGCAATAAATGCAGCAAGCTATAAGACTTTTTAGAAGTTTTTTGATATAACGTTCGATTCCTATTTTATTCACTGAGGGGTAGAATTTATCAAACTTATTTCTATGTGGATGCCTTCGTCATAACACCAATCTGCAATCCAGATTTTTAGCCCTATCTGTCGATGGTATTGTGGGCTGTGCGTTGATATATGTTATGTCGATCATTCGTCAGTCACCTTTGAGTTTTATTTAGGTATTTCGACAAACTTTTTCTATAATAAAATAAAAAAATAGAGGTATACTTACCGAATGACTAAAATTTTTACTTTGGAGCACTGAAAAAGCTCACGCCAATAACATTCTTATTTGCTTTCATTTTTACATTTTGAGTATCGATAATGTGATAAAATATGTAAAATATTTATATTTCTATTCAAACTAATCAATAAATCGATTAGAATTTTTATCGTAACTTAAACACAATCTGATGAATTTTTTATCGAAACAGTCACATCACTAGCGACCAAATCCATAGTGTTGCGTAACATTTGTGATACAGTTATAAGGGGTGTGCTCACGCGCAGCCCCACAAAAGCTTACATCGCGATTAAAAAGCTCGCCTCAATACATTCCGCCTTTTTGTTCCGCTAACAAGGATAAATAGTTTTTTATAGCTTTCCAACTAATAGGCTAAATCATTTATAATGATACTTTGATTTGTGTCGTAACATATGAAAGTCATTGTGCGGGCATAAATTTGTGGAAATTTCGAGGAGGATTCTTGTTAGAAAAATTACACTGATCTATGTGTTATGTAATTCTGTTATTATATTGCTGTAATTATGTATAGTTTTTGATTATGTATAGGTAGCACATAAAATGACTAACAACTTAATAATTTAAGACATTAGTGGAAGAAGCGCATAACTAGCATTTTGCAACGTTTGGGAAAATACTCATTTTTCCCCATAAAATTTTGATAATATTGTAATTAAGCGATTTCATCATCTATCTAGCTGTACATCAAATCCACATTATTTTTGTTTCAAATCACTTTTCCGGTCCTTTTAAACTTTGCAAAAAACTTTTTGCATGAATTGTCTTTTTAGTAAAAAGTCAATTTACGCTAAAATCCGGCAGTTTTGAAGGTGTTAGTTACCCGCTTCTTTCACTTATGTCGTCAATTATGTTGATGTATCCCTGGTGAATATTTACAGGTTTTTTCAGCTGAACAGAGAGAAGAACATCAGTTTTCGAGTTTGTTAGTAGCAAACATAAATTTTATTATTTTAATTCCTCTTTACTATTTATATTTTTATTTGTTGATACCATATTAAAGTGGGGTGTATGTAAATAAAAGATTTTTTTTAAATAAGACATTTATTTTTCATAAAAAATGCACATTCGTCACCATTTCTCAGACATACATAAAAATACATTTATGCACAATTCTTAAGCTTTAATATAGGACTTAAAACTATTACTTTTAAAGCATACTTATGATAACAAATATCTTTGCTTTCTTGTATATAAAACCACGAAAGTTATAACTACCAATGTATAATAGAAATATTCTAAGAAGCTTATAAATTATGAAGATTTGATCCGGTAATGATTTTTATGAAGATGATTTGCGTCATATTTTTTTTTAGATTAAGATGTAATCATTTTAAATGTATAAGCTTTATTTAAAAGGGATTATATATTTAACATAAAATATATTCTGTATATTCATGAATTAAAAAAAATAAGTTACTCCTGTCTGTCATGTAATGTTAGTTACTCGGTGGTCACAAAATATCATAGGTATTGACTACGAAAAAGGTATCGTTAAAATACAGAATATTGTGTCATGGTTGTTAAAATAAAATACTTGGTTATACCCAGGAATTATCTTTAGAAGTATAAAGAACCAGATGCCTATAGAATGAGGGGTATTACTTCCTCTTCTACGGCGGCCTATTCTTTTACCATCTTTCGAATTTTTGCACAGATAACGTTGCCTGACGCGAACTCAAAGTTTTATCATAAAAATGTTATGACGCCTCGATGTTTTCACTTCAAAACCGATATGATGCTGAAGTACACTGAGTACGTATTTTGTTATTTGATCCCATTTAGATATATAAACATACTTAAATGTCATTAATGATTATGTCTTTCTTGTCATGTGTGTAACCAGGATTTCAGCAAATGAACCCGAGCTTAAATAATTCCGCACTATGGTCGGATCAAAATATGTGGCCACGGAACTTCATACAAACTATGACATTTTGTATGAAGTTTTGTGCCAAGTTACGGCGATTCAACCGTAGGAAATATAATATCTATGCTCTCAAACATACATCAACAGAATAACATACAACGTAGCATACAAACTTAAGTGCGTACTTGATTACGAAATCGAAAACTACCGAATATAATTCATACATCTCTACTATAGTATAACTAAATGCAATAATTCGATTAAAATAATATATTTACAGGATTATTATATATTTACAATAGTGCTCACATAAACGGAACTTTCATAATAAATTAACTTACGTTTGACACAAAAGACCTACTAACACATATAGATCTCTACAAAACTAAAAGTAAAATATTAAAATAGTTTTTATGATTTCTTAAGGCCCTCATACACGGAGAGTCCGATCGAGCCCGGTCAGACTGACCGTACACTTCCATTCACATAATTAGTCCACTAGGTGATCAATACCTATAGTGTTTTCGCTCAATCTAGGCAATAGCGGTCATTAACCCCTATCAAAAATTTGTCATTTCTACACAAACCGTGATTTACAACAAAATTTTACAAAGGGTTAATGACTATAGGCGATCAATTTCAAGGTATTATTTAACAAGTGATCGACAACAGAAAATGCTATCTAAAAAAAAATATGTTTTTAATAGCAGATATTGTTGTTATTCTTGTATTGCATTGCTTCAGCTAAATAAACTGCGATCCTGATTTGATCGGTCTCCCCGTTTATCACGGACTTTACATAACTCTCCTCAAACGCTCAAACAAAATTTAAAAATGAGATTACCTTGGATGTGATAGAATTTGTGACTTTTATATATTACGGATATATTTACAATTTGTTCTAAGCTTAAATTACCCTCTGGTACCTTATCCTAGAAGGCACAGTTTGTACCTTACGAAGCGATGTGGTTGAGCTATTAGGTAGTTTTTATGTGCTGAATATTGTGTTTTGTGTAGTGGATAATGTATTTTTTGAAAATCTTTATGAGAATCCCAGTCTTAATATTTGTAGAATCGCCAAAGGACCGTACAACCGAGACGACGCCTTAAAATCTGATCTACAGATATTAGGACCGGTAAGTAAAACTCTGACGCGCTTAAAATTTTATTTACATAGTTTCTTCACGTTGGATCAAGATATTATTATATCATGACTGTCATCAGAAACGCTAGCTTTCTTCTTGAATAAACACCAGCTTTCTTCTCGAAGAGACGACAGACATTGGCGATTAGCGACGAATATTTTCATTTTCAGGCTTGTCCATCATGGCCAACGAGTAGAAGCTTAAGACAATGTCTGTCACAAAGCCTCAGCAAGCCGATTACATACTTAAGGTTACGTTTGGCAGTTACAATACTGGTCGCAGTCACAAACACAACAAGCATACATAACTCGCTCGTTTACGAAACCAAATCACGTGATTATACCCCGATTCTATTCTTTACGGCCCGTAATTTGAGTCAGCACTTAATACTAAGAGCGTGATCAAAAAAAAAAATTAAACGCTGTTTCATAAAATATGTCTCTTATGAATGAAAATAGCATCTCAAAATTTTTAATCATGCTCTTAAGTACTAAGTGCAGATAATAGGTAATATGTATGGTTTTTTTCTTTCTTTAAATAAATATATCGTTATTGTAAATAGATGTAGCCAAATCAGTTTTTTGATAAAATTGATAACAACAAAGTTACAAGCCTTTAAAGTCAGTTAGAAAGAGAGATCCGATACGGGCCTTAATCTTTAATTTATGTAGCTTAGACAAGACTTAAAGGCAGAATCCGTAAGACATCAAGCCAGTCAATATCAAAGGCAAAGAACGTTTTAAATTCTATAGTGCTATCGGTCAATCGAGACGGTGCGGTAATTAACAATTTTTCCAAAAAATTGTCACATCTATACAAACTGCAACTGACAACAATGTATTGTGTTGTCATTCGCGGCTTATTATTATACTAATGATAAATTTTGTGACAAAAGGCTAAAGACCGCCTCGGCTTATATTGATCGATAGAACTATAGAATGTATTTCACCAAAAGCACTATAGTTGGTCTGAAATTCTAAAAGCTGTTTGATGTATGGCAGCTATTAGTAGCTACTGGAGAATCGAGGAACTGTAATAACGAAGTATATACGAAAGTGGGACACCAAAATCACGTGAATCGGTCTTCAGTACCTCTGGAACTCTACACGGCAGAATTTTTGCCAATAATGGGTCCTCCACTAGTGGCGTACACTCGACGCCCGTCGAATTCCACTGAAGAGTTCCTTTTCAGTGCGTCCTCGGCAGTATCCTTCAAAGGTTCCTTCTCATCTCTGAAATAAACGTCAAGTATTACTTGTGAGTCGAAAATTCACCGCTATATACAGGTAACCTCTAAAGCCGATTACTATAATACAGTTTCTAATAAGTGCAAAATATATGAGCTTTGCTAAGAAGCTTTGAGAATGTTGGTTGGTTTTATAATTTATTTGAAGGTAGGTTTATGGAGATGTAGATGCATAATCTACGAGGATAATAATAATAGATATGATAATTATAAATACTGATGAAGCATCGTACAAACTAAATAACAAGCATATTCAGATACGAAATAAGATAATATGATAGAGTTTATTATAATACCATAAATGAGTACTTTGAATAAATATTGTTATGTTTTACTCGATAGACTGAGAATCAATAAAATGCACTTAAACTGTGAGGTCGATCAAATCGGATCGAAGTGACGCAGGCCGATCTGACTGGATTTGTGCGGGAAGTGATTCATAGCGTTGCGGACTTAAATGATTTGGTCGCGTTATGTCAAATTCAGCCGACAGGCAATCATGGCATTGACATATTCCGATAAAATAACGTAAAGCGATTTCACCCAAACTAGGCAGTAGTCGTCGTTAACACTCTGTCAAAAAATGCCATTTCTATACAAAACGCGATTTCCAACAAAGTGTTGTGTTTGGAACTTTGTTGTTGTCAATGACAGTTCGTATAGAAATGACAAAATTTTCACAGAGAGTTAATAACCTCTACCGTCAAGATTGGGCGACACTACTACAGGTCCGTCAATGAACTAGGAATCAATTTTTGGTAAAATAGGTCTGCAAATGATGCGACAGCATCGATCGACCAGGCCTTATATTTTCGACAATCTCTCTTATTTCATATCTTTGTGAGTGTAAAATAAAGGAAATTACTACGAAATTTTGAAACATTGTATAAACACTATATCTTACACGGGTGTCGTTGGGACATAGCTAAGTGACCAGTGATGAGCAGCGTGGAAAGATAATGTTGTTATTAGTAATGTAAGAACAAAGAAGTAAACTCATAGATATCGGACCTACGTCATTTGGTCGGGTTACAGCAGTTCAATGTTAGTCGTGATCTGTAGGTTGGGCTTGATATAACATGACCAAATTACGTAAGCTATGAAGTTACTTCTCTGATTATTATTAATACAGGGTGTTAACAAACTCGATTGTTGAGAGATGTTCCAGATCTCAAATCTTTCAACAAAACTCTTTACCTTTACACCCATATTGTCGCTTACCGCCAAAGCATCAATCTACTGAAATAAATCATTCGTCTAACTAAATCCACGTACGAAATCGCCATATTTACAGAGGCTATCGCAAGCCGCGTCGTTTTATTTACAAAAGAACCCCATTAAAGAGATTTCTTGTGAATCCGAATGCAAGATGTGAAAATGTATTACATGTTTATATTTTAACAACTCAATAGAAACACGACAGACTGCTTTGTATAAAAAATGACCAAATATTGAAGTATATACAATAGAACATAAGTAATCATCTTATAAAAATGATTGGGCAAAAGGCACAAAGAGAACGCCATTATTAGCAAGTAATTAATATACGCTAATTTATAAAACAATCAATTTCTCCATTCAAACGCAATGATATGTCATTAACGAGAAACAATTAACTACTACAATTAACGTCGATGGTCACTGCAGGCTTAATAAGATACTGTTAATGAAATTGATCTGTACATATTATTTTTAATAACACCCTAAGTGTTCTTAAAAATTGCATTCCTTACACCACAAATTTTCAAGCTATTACGAATACATTTTCAACACCTCGCTCGGTTCTACCTCTAGGGGGCTAGCAACCGCACAAACAAAGCATGCAGGCTGTTGTGTTGCCTTACGTCGGAGTCGGCACGAGCTTGACCGGCGGAGGCAGGGGCGCGGGGGACGGCGGCGCGCGCGGCTTCGTGCTGCAATAAGGGAGCGGGAAGCGCCAACCGTACAGACTAGCGGGCAGAAACATCTCTCATCGACACTAAGTACTGAGGTAGGAGCGGGTAATACGGACGTAGATAATGAACATTCAGATGCATTCGATAATGTCGATGATATGAAAAATGTATTAAAATGTTATTCGAAAAAAAAAGTTGAAGAAATTACCTGCCGAGCTTCGCTTCGTCGTCGTTGTGCTTTTTAGCCCGCTTGCCGCAGATTGTCGCAATGACGCCCTGCCGTCTAAAGCACAGCAGCAGGAGGTCGACAATAATCAGGCAGATGAATACGCCAGCAACGGCTAATCCAATAATGGCTCCACTCGATAACACTTGAGGAGGCGCAAATCCAGATCGCTCCACCCCTGTGGAAATTTACAAAATTAGGCTAACGAACACATGTTCATGAGCAGTAAATGTTATAGCGTGAGCGAACGTGTATTAGTCATTGAAAATTTAATATTTACTGCTCAATAAAGTTATTTTATGCATCGTAAGAAATAAGCACAAAGATGTTTAGTGATATGAAACGATCGTAATAAATGTCTGTTATATTCAAATCGGCTTGAAATATTATTGCAACGAGCGGCGCAGAAATAAAGACACTTGTTACAATCGATCGCAGTGAAGAGGGAGTGCTTTCTGAATATTCAACGTATGCCCAATCACCGATACTCATTCGTTTCCATATAATATCGTGTAATATAAATTTGTAATACGAAAGCCCTCTTTTAAAATGAAATGGGGTTTGAAAGGAAATGAAACGACAACGAATGATGAGAGCAAAACAAATGATGCATAAATCCTAAAACGAGAAGTAGAGAAAAAAGTTGTCAAGATGCAAACATTCCAAATTATTTGAATGAACGCAACATAAATGTTCAAACCCCATGACAAAAGTATATTTAAATAAAAGCATAATTTTGAACTATTAAAATATACTATAACTAGTAGCTATACATCAGAAATAAACTAATGACCGTCACCCAGTTTTAAATTGAACTAAACATTTGTAGTTTGAATTTACAATAAAAGTTTATATCCGAATACTCTAAACATAATATTGATGAAATATTCAAACTACAAACCGAGTTCCACTAAAGGAAATCTGAATTGCCTCTCAAAGGAGTTTGTTTATGAAAATACACATCGATAAACGGAAATTCTATCATGCTATCGTAATTCTATGGTAGGGCCGGTAAGTATGTGAATCTAAACATTTGATATTATGATTTCATCTATTTCTATGGGTTAATGCAGACGCAACATGCGGACTTTCGTTTTCTCAAGGAAGGTGTACACAGAGCATTAAAAGTCGTTGCATGCAGTGAAATTAGTTCATTCCGAAGGTAGTAGCAAAGTATCTAAACATTATTAATAGAAAATATAATTACCCATTATTCATTAAGGGTGTCACAAACACACTGTCATGGTCAACATTCAAGGGGACAATTACTCTCCTGATAAGCATCTTGACAGCTTTTCTTTACAAGGACTTATGGCATCGGTAAGGTAGGGGAACATCTTTTGTAAAAATGAATGAAGACTAGAATTTATTATTAGGACATTAACATTGCATAGTCACTTCAATTAAAAAAAAACTTTAAAGTAGTCTTAATTCATTTCAAATGAATTCAAGTTATTTTCTTATTAGTTCTGGTATTTAAATAACACTTGATGCATTTTTAATTATTTATTTTTTCACATTGGTCAATGTCCATTTCGATGAAATCACAATTTTCTTGACACATTTATTACCTACCTAACTTATACGTAACACATTTAAGAATGTCATTTTAAAAACTTGGACGATCACCATCTTCTTTTATCATAAATTTATCAATCGTCGAGAAACATTTTAATACAATATCTAGAAATTGAATTATAGTATAATCCTCAAAAATTCGTACACATTTAAAATGTAGTTTTATTATCAACATGTTTTGGCAGTGAATACTCAGCCAACACCCTATCCACTAGTATTCAAATTGCAACATCGATAAAACAATATCCTAATGAAGTAGACACAACAGCCTAGACATTAGAAACTTCGTTACCTACAAGGTTATGTTTGTAAATTCTTATTGTGATGGTATCCTGTATTATTATAGGACAAAGACTACGATAGCTATTTACAGTAATAAATTTATCACAAAAGTGCCTAAAGTAACAGTCATCTTTGGACCTATGATATTTTTATACATTAACTTATTTACATATATGTATTAAAAATATTGCGATAGCGATATCCATTATTGTTGAAGCCCAATTAAATATTCCTGGACTTCCACTTGGGTTACCTAGAAAATATTATATGCATAAATACATATATATAATTAATATTAGCAATCCAAAAATTTATTTAATCGTATGAAAATAATGACAAACAAATTATAAGCAATAAAACTTACCATTATAAATATAAAAAAAAACTTTAACGTAAATACTAAAACTCTTATACTCTAATAATGCTGAGTCTAAATAATAAAACAAATGTCAGAAAAATCATGCATCAAATTATAAAATTTTTTATTATTTTAGTCGTGTTAATAATGACGAATTTGTACTTTAAGAAAGACTATAGCGTAAATTCTTATTTGGCGCCATATAAAATATTAATATCTTGTAAAAAAAAGGAAAGTCTAATGAGTTCAATCAATGAACATGAAATTATGCTATAGACTGTTAAAATGGTTTAATTTACATGATTTGATATGGCAGAATAAACTTAGGACGTACATCAAATTATAGCAAGGGCTAGTTGTCGAAGGAAGAGTGTAGTACAATGACAAAATTATTAAAATCAAAATAGCCCTCTAAAAGCATTATAACATATCTAAAGATGTGAGCTAAAATAACATGAAAAATTAAGACATTATATTACAAGAAGCGTTTGACAAAAAAATAAACGATGATCACAAAAATACAGACACTAAGGAGAATGAAATCAAAACACAAAGACTTTTAGTGGCGTACGCTGAGGATGTGTTTGGTTCAGGTGCAGTGTAAACGTCGTAGAAACCAGCACGTAGCGGTATCTCATTACGCTCTTGGTTGTACTCACCGAGGGCAGTTTGGACGTACAGTTGAGCTGGTAAAGAGTAGCCGAGTACATTATGAGCACGCACGTGCATACGGTATCGTGTATCGGGACGTAAACCATGCACTTCGTAGCTTATTGCTTCGTAAGATTTAAGCTCGTCTACCATACATTCTGACTCTTGGGCTACTCTCCATTCACCGCTTACTTTGAGTACCTATGACAAAACATTAAAATTAGTCCAAATATTCAATAGAAGATATATTTTTATCAGCTTGTTAACTCAAAATCACATATTAACAAACTTAAGTAAAGTTTGTTAATATATTATTGTCATACTTACAGGGCAATAACTGACTTCATACATGTCAATAGGTTCACCATTATGGGCTGGAACTTTCCATTGCAATTCGTATCTATCAGCATATTTTCCATGGATAAGAGATTCAGAGCTAATAGATTCACGCCATTTTGGTTGCTCGGGAGGTGATCTAAAGAAATATAAACATCAAATTACAAATTGTTGAGATTAAAAAATAAATGGGTTTATTTGTAATTTTGTATACTAACCGTTTAGGCATAATAACTGTAAGCGGAGCACCCCAAGTACCTACACCTACTTGATTTACAGCTGCAAATCTAAAGTCATAAGTGTACATAGGTCTCAAATTTTCTATGATATAAGGTGAGTTGACGGACCAAGTTCTATTCATTGCAAGATTCCAATCGAAGTTGGCGTTTTCTTTATATTGAGTAGTATATGCTAAAATAGGCGGCCCCATTTCCTCAGCAGGTCCAACAATATTGAAGGAAACAGAAGTTGCAGTAGTTGTTTCTTGTCTTGCCTGGAAGTGAATTTAGTCATTAGACATTTTATACATAAATTCTGAATCGTAGGAAATCATAATTAAACACTCATAGATATACCTGAACAACAGGTCCTGGAGCGAAAGCTTCTCTCAATTGGATGGAATGCTCGGCCTCACCAAGGGTGTTGGTTGCTATACATTTATACACTCCATACAAACTTCGTTCCACTGGAGTTACTGTCACATAGCTTATAGGTCCTGAGCCGTAGATCCTAACATGTGGTGATTCAACTAAATCGTATTCGTGGAACCTATAAAAATCAGTAGTTAATTAACTTTATAATCAAGGTGTTAAAATTATTTTACTTTGGTAAAGCTTTGTTGGGATTACTTTTATCTCAATTATAAAATACTGGAAACATGCATTTTATTAAAACGTAAATCTTTAACTTACTTCCATTTGATCGTAGCGTTCGGGATACTTTCTGCGACGCAACTAATGTTTACTGGCTGAGCGTTCCAGCTCCAAATTGGTACGTTTGTCATATGCTCGAATGTTGGTTTAAACTGTACAGTCAGATGTCCGTTCTTTCTTGCTTCTCCACCTGGTTAAACATTGTTTTATTAAAATGTACCGTAATTATTTTTATTATACCAGTAACTACATTATTATTATTTTATTAGAAACTACCTTCATTTTCGGCTACACACTCATAAAGTCCGTCATCAGTCCTGTTTAGTTTGGATATAGATATTATTCCCGAAGACTGCATCTGATCACCAGTTTGGCGACTGCTGGTTTCAACGGTAATTCTAAAAGAAGATACAATATTTAAAAAATTAACATCAGTTAGCAATACTTATCTAAATACTTTTTTATGTTTGTATTATTACCTTTGATCTTCATTAGGTCCGTTCAGGAAACGATTTTGGCTACTAAGTTTTCTAAAACTAATTCTCGGAGCGGGCCGTCCAGTTGCTTTACATTCCAGTCTACCCTCGGTATTTTCAGCTGCGGTAACGTTGAACAACTCAAATATTTTGGGTCTGACTAGCACCTCAACTTCTATCTCGGTTTCATTGTGTCCGGCTTGGTTTACAGCGCTACATATATATTTTCCATAATCGCTCGCCTCCACTCTATCGAAAGTTAGCAGCCCAGTAATTTCATTTACGCCGAACCGTGATGTAGTTCCTAAATTCTGCAGATGGAAAATGAAATTCAATAACGATGCTAGCTACGAGAAATTTAGCGTATAAAACAATGTTGATACCAAAAACGTAGCAAACCTAAAAATCTTTCAAAAATCGAATATCCCGTGTAAATCCCCAATTTATTGTAGCAATAAACGTTTGATATAATACCGGGCTACAAAGATAAAACGAATTAAGCTTGTAGCATTTCCTAATAAAATATATTTTATAATACCTCCCGAGTTGAAGCTTTAATCCAGGAATATGTCGGTGGCGGCTTTCCCCTAGCTTTACAAGTAATTGCGGCGGATTCCCCTTCTTTTATTTCAACTCTAGTTTCGCGTTCCTCCATCTCCGGTGCAGTATAAACCTACGAAATAGAGATAACAATAAATAAAAAGATAGTGGAAATTATATTTTTCGTGGAGTTTGTGTGAGCCGAATAAATAATATTTGGGGGTGTTATTGTAAGTTGCATGATAACGATTTCTAGATTTTTTAGGTTCCGCACCTTTTTTCTATTAATGATTAAAAAAAATCCAAAACTAACATTAGTAAGGGTCTGTTTCACTACTTCCTGATATGTGCCATACCTATAATTATGCTAATCTTAAACAATGAAGCATAACATATCTCTCAATAAATTTGAGGATAGCCTATCCGAAACTCAACAATAATTGGTGAAACAAGCCCTAAAAGTTATATTTCGATTTAAATCTCATATTTTTAATTTGAAAAAATCACCTCAAGTTTGATATTCCTCTCAGCTAGTTCACCAGTTTGTATGACGACGGCGCGGCACGTGTAAGTTCCGTCGTCACTTTCCTGGACGTTTTTAATGAGGAGACCGTTTGCGTGGATGACGTATCTCCCGCCTGTTAGAATCTAAAAATAAAAAAAAAATAGTAAAGAGCAATCATCAGAAATAATGTTATAGAAACGAATTTGCTGCGGGCAGGTTTGTTTCGCGCTTATAATTTAGTTTAGGTATTAGCTAAAAACAGATTTTACAAAAGCCCCAATTGGCGTTAAAAACAAGAAAACTGGTGGCTAGCATGCAACAACCAAACACTTTTCATTAATCCTGACGCAATTTGTAATCGACATCGACCGAATACAAAGTTCCAGAAACTTTTACAATTTATTGCTGTAATGTGACGTGAGAAACAGTTTCAAAGCAAGAAATGGAATGCCAAGTACATATTAAACAATATATCGCCTAGTACCTTTAATTGAAACAATATAACCTGAAATTTTAGATTAAAACCCGGACCATTTTTAACCATATCCATACCAATATTATAAAAGCGAAAGTCTATTTGTCTTACGTCTCTGTTTCATCCCCAAACCGGTGTTCCGTTTTTGCTAAAATTTCTTATGGACATTCTTTGAGTCCCAGTAAAGGACGCACTTTTTAGAGTTCTGTACCGAAAGTTAAAAATAGGACCCTTATACTAAGACTTCGATATCTGCCTATCTGTCTGTTTGTCATTAATTTTCCTTAAAGTATAATAAATAAAAAAATATATATCCACAACCGAACTTATAACCTCCTCGTTTTTGGAAGTCGGTTAAAAATGATACAATACATTTAGAATTTAACACGCCATGCTTAATCATGATAGAATGTAATGACTTATGTTAACTATTTTACCACCTGCATGTATACTGTAAGACCACATTATGTGATTAAAGATTTTGAATTTGTCTCCAAGCTGTATCTCAAGAACGGTAATAACTAGCGGGTTGAAATTTTCACAGAATATGTATTTATATTGCCGCTATAACAACAAATACTAAAAACAAAATAAATTAAATATTTAAGAATGGCTCTCATACAACAAATGTGTTTTTTTTACTAACAACTAATACTACAAACTCTTTGAATTTCAGAACTCTGTGTCCCCAATTTTTTGCTCTTTAATGGTACGGTACCCTCAGTGCGCAAGTCCAACTCGCACTTGGCCGGTTTTATTACGCCAGATAAACGTACGAATTCCGATAAACGAATTTTTGTTGCAAGCATCATCTATTTACCAATATATCACTGCGTATATAAAAGCTTAAATTTTATATTAAAAAACCCTAACCAATGTAATCCAAGTTTACTTTATGCAAATGTACTTACAGGAGTTCCCTCCTTAAACCAATCCACAGATGGTGCAGGCTCGGCAGTCACTTCACACATTACTTTGAAGTCCTTTCCCTTGGTTGCGTACTGGTTTTCGTTCGCGTTCGTCCACGTTATAGCCACTGAAAATAATTGCAATCACTTTGCCATCCTATGTTTTTTGTTAAATTGTGATAATATTTTTAAACTCCTACTAACTTAATTTGTAATTTATTTTTATAATTCAAATTGTGCCGGAGTCTTAGTCGAGTGTTAAAAATTTAATGTAGTCTAAAAAATCATGTGTTTGCTGTCAATTTCCATCCACTTGAGTCTTCAATTACAGTCACGCGTATCTAATCGAACTATAGGACTTTTACGGGTTTCTCACCAAAAGTGTCCAATACGACTCTAGCAGTAAGCGGCATGTTGGTGTAGGTGGCTTCGCAGGTGTAGTTGCCGGCCATCGCTGGCGTGATAGATGATATGTACAGCAGCTGGAGCTGTTTAGCTGGCATCGGCTCCGTGTATATCTCTGGTCGTGTTCCGGCCCTGGTGACAAAAAAAAGGAAAATTAAAATATAATTTGACCAAAAAAATACATCTCGTCACCTTGATTAGTCTTTATGGGCCATTTGCGTAACTTTTAGTACTCACAGTAAAATTCTGGAATAATAACTTAAATATCATTCCCTCTTAAAAGGCTAGCATGACATCTACAACACATCTGATGTTGTGTTACAAAGCTGATTCTTCTGATTAATATGCATTGTCTATAACTAATTTTCATTATCTATAAGTAATTTCTTAAT
>JAOTAV010000006.1:1879314-1916716 GCA_026546445.1 Cyclargus thomasi
TCTAAGAATGATATTCACAGTAGAAACACTAGAAATAAGCACAAGTTAGATTTACCGGTTATCAGGCTTAGTAAAGTGAGTAAATCTTTTAAGGGTCAATGTATACGCCTTTACAATAAAATCCCAGAAAACGTTAAAAATCTTTCAATAAATATGTTTAAAAAAATCGTAAAAGAACGTTTGTGTGTTAAAGCTTACTATAAAGTTAATGGTTTTATTAACGACAGCACATCCTGGGAGTAGAATGGCTGCTTGCCAGGCTGCTTCTGTATTATATTTAAATCTTTCACTTACAATTGATATGTAACTTGTTTTTCTTTACTTTTTTAAATTAAAAAATATGTTACAATAGATTGTAATATATACATTGACTTACAATTACTTATGTATTTAAATCAATTATTGTTTATTAAATTAGCTTTAAGACATAATATTGTTATTTTTCGACTTTTTGGTAAAAGGTGGACCCCTGTGATTTTCTTACGCCGGTTCTTCTTGCCGGGTTAGTTCCCGAACCGGTGGTAGGCACCGTAGTCTCGACGTTCAAAAAGTGTACTTTAAGTACTGATTTTGAATGCCAAAGATTTGATTTTTGATATTTAGGTCACATTTGTCCATACACATTGTCAATACTTCAAGAATTTTGAAAGTGAATACCACTCACAATAAGTTTAGCTATCACAAGTCATAACCTAACGTGTAAAAACCGTATAAAAAACTTACCATCTATCGGATAAACGGATTTTATCAAATCCCGAAGACGGACGCGGTCTTCTAAATACTCTATCAGAGCGCAGTCCTCACTTAGGGCCGTCACCTATAAAATATAAACCAAACTAAGCAAATAGTTTCAAACATACCTTTTGCCTTAGATTTTTTTTCGTACGACACTTAAAAATCTAATTATTATAGTATGTAGTTAAGGGTACGTCAACTAATAACTCGGGAAGGGATTGTTATAGTATCGCCTTGAGTTATTTACTATTGTTATATACCAGTGGGCTCTCCAGAATTCTACTTTGCACTGCAGATACTTTAGATATACGAAGTGTAATGAAAAAAAGTAATATGCTTTGGGAGAAATCACAAAACAGTTCTCTTTCAGGGCTGCTAATTTTATAATCAACTCCATATAAGTAACACTTACTTGCCCTAAATCATTATCGCTTAAACTCACCGTGTAGTGAGTCTGCACGTTAACGTCGGGGTACAGACTAGTCATAGACGCGAGCGCGCGTACGGCGGCGGCGTGTGCGGCCGCGCGCTCGCCGCTCTTGACGATCACGCGCCGCACGCCGCCGTCGTGCGTACGCGCCGTGAGTAGCGCCGGCCGACGCACCGCGCCCGGGAATATTGTCACCTAAACGAACAATTAGAAATGTTGTTAACTGTGAAAAAACTCACAGAAATTTATACGGAATTTCATGATGTGAATTTTAATTCTATCATAACAGTCATTAGCATACACAACATTCTAACTTTAATGAGACAACTTCACACCACCTTCTTGTCAAACTTCACGACAGTAAGTAACTTAGGTAGGCCCAGTAATGCGGCAACGCTCGGCTGCTTATGAGTGCTGCGGTCTGCCCACCGATAACAATCGCAGATAACTTCATACCAGCAGGGTTAGCTAGCTTTCCTTGTCAATTCTTTGGAGAAAGATAATTGCAGTTTCTTTTTATGTCAAAATTTCTTATAACCGAGCATGGCGTTACTTCTTAAATCGAGTTTTAATGTCGACAAAAGACAGAAACTCCGCTCATATCAACGGTAATAGTACCAAAGATTCTAATAGTCACCAAGCTTTACTAACGACTTTCGATTACTTTTTCCGATCGCCGTGCTACAGACGGTAGGAAACTGTTAATTTATCGCGAAAAACTATCATTACTATAGTTTTGTATGTCTACTGATGCTATGCTAGCCCTGCTGTTACCTTCTTGTCAAACTTCACAACGGTGAGGCCCCTGCGTAGTCCCAATAACGCGGCGACGCTCGGACTCTCGGGCACGGCAAACAGCTCCGGACATAACTGTGGCAGCTGCAGCGCGCTGCGGTCTGAACGCAGCTCACGTTCGATCACAGACAACTTCGTTTTATTCTCCTCGCTTTGAGGATCTGTGAAATAGTATTTATTACTAAATGACCCAAAAAAGTAGTATCACTTAACACCTTACATTTTTCACCTTATAAAACTTTTCTCATAAACATTTCCAGAATCTTTCTCTTCAATACTAATTGACGACTCTAGATACGATAGCCTTAGTATTAAGCGCTGACGAGAATTACAGAACTAAACTTGGTTCAGCGATTCTCAAATTTTCGTGACAGTAACAAAATTTGATATTTTGTTACTGTCACACTGTCACACGAAAATATATTTCGTGTCGTATCACAAATTGAGAAAATCTTCAATTAATTTATCTTTAACAATATACAAAATTGATAAAGATATGCTTCATCAATTTTATTTAAACGAATTTCAGATATGTAAAAACTATATCAAATTACAATATTCTAACCAAATTCCTCCATATCATAAATCGTCTTCTTGTATCTGAACAGAACCTGGTAGTCGGCGCCAGCATACGGGTTCTCAAATATTTTCTCCTTTATGTTAGTGAAAGTTTGGTACCAGAGAGCCTCGTCTGAAAGAAATTTAAACAAAGAATCATTTATAAAATTTGTAATGTACATAGCCCTTATTATGCGTTCATTCAATTTTGGTCTTTATACAATCTTATATATAAAATACTCGTGTCACAAAGCGACTTTGTCGGTTATCACCTATTTTTGATATCCCTTACTGATAACGATTGTTCACCAACAAAGTGGGCAGAACAGCTGAAGCACATAGCATACTTCTTATCCCGAAAAATGTACGGTTCCCGCGCGACAAACTGATTTTGGCGCAACGGTTGTACGGGCATAAATAATCAAGTTAATGATAGGTTGCAGCGGGACTGGCATAATTTTGCATACATATACATACTTCATAACCAAGTACGCAATGAGTCACAGTGTACGCTGCGACCCGTCACAATGTTTATTACCGTTGTTCCGCAAAGCGTCACCCAGCCATCTACAATAGTCCTTTAACAGATGCTCTACATCGGCTACCAATTGGAAGCACTTCTTCAACTTCATCATCATCTCACTGTCTCCCTGCAGTTCGGCAAACTCGCCGCGCATATGGGACGGGAACGCCTCTATGTTAGATAGTAATTGTTCCTTTGAAAAGTCATCTAAGCCCGATGCTAATTTTATCTACAAAAAGAAAAATTCCTATCAAGATGTAACTGAAATAATTATATTGTAAGCAAATATACAGAGTTTGATATAAGTTAGCACTTAGCATCTACGTTACCGCTTCTATTGCTGGTAATAGAATGCTTTAAAAGTTTCATCTTTTAACGCGTGTTTTTGCAACATATTCAATTATTATTGTTATTACTAAAATCCCAAACCATATAATGCAGAAAAAAAATTAAAAAAGTAAAAAGTTAATTTGACAGCGGTGGGATTCGAACCCACGCTCTTTCGAACTGGTGCCTAAAACCAGCGCCTTAGACCACTCGGCCACGCTGCCTGTGTGAAGGTCAGCGAAATTAACAATCTTATTTTAGCTTTAGCTTTATCCCGTTTCTCACTTTAGGAACTACCTTGAGGTTATTTACCGGAAACGGCATTACGAGCACTATGGTACGATCAAAATAATTTGACACTGAACTTTATACAAATGTTGACAACTTCATAATATATGAAGTTTTGTGTCAACTTATTTTATTATTATGTAATATAATATACTTTATTGATTACAAAGATACATTTTTAAATTGGTAATAAATAATTATTATACACATCAATATTTCTTTTTCGTATCATATTATTACTATTTTATAATAATATTATCTGTCAGATTAAGTATGGAGAATTACTTTATTATTATTAGCTTACTGATTAAGCGGTGAAACAGGCCCTAAGTGTCGTATAAGCTGACCACGACTTATTTGACAGATTCTCCATACAACATCTGTCAAAAAAAGTTGATGATAGATTATCCGACACTTATCAGTAAGCGTCGAAACAGCCCCTTAATATTAGTAAGTGGTGCAAAAGATCCTTAGTATTATAAGTAAAATGTCATTTACCTGATTTAAGAAAGTTATTGCGGTTTCCTCGCTCATAGGAGTAGTCTTAAAATAGTCTAGTCTAGATAGTATCATGTCAAGTATTAGTTTCCATTTGTCTCCTAAATTCATGTTCAAGTATATGAGAAGACTGTTACACATTGTTCTCAGTAGCCCATCTCTCTCTGCCGGATCTAAAAAAATCAAGACCCAAAAATAGGGAGTATATTTTTAGTTTTATCTGTGTTATGTCTGTTAAAATAATAATTTTATGTATTACTAGCTGTTGCCCGCGGCATCGCTCGCGTGAAATTCGAAAGTCGCGTAAAAACCACTGACTGGCGCCGTTGTAGTGCATGGTATGTACCAAAGGTGGTACTGTAAGTAATAAACGATTTTCCATGTTTTTCTGCCTTACTCTTGAAATTTTTTCTATAATTTTATTTGCTGTAGCTGTTGCCCGCGACTCCGTGCGCGTGGTAACGTGAAGAATTGATTTTCCCTGTTTCCTCCTTTTCAGTTGAAACATTCTGTTCTATAAACCTCACGGACTTACGCCGATTTAATTTATAGCCGTTTAACACATTGAATAATATTTCCCCGATAAATAAAGTTCAACTCAACTTGCCGCTAAATTTTGAATATTTTCAGGACAAACATTATATTGATCAGAACAGCAATAAAAAAATAGCGCTCGCAGAGTTTTTGTAGATATTTTTAAAGTCTGCATTTTTGTCATACATTTGTTACATTTAAATCAAACGGTAGGCTACGCACTAACCGTTTTTAACCGTTTTTGACGAACTGAGAAAAACCGTAAAATCTCGGTAAATATAAGTATTATATTCACAAATAAATTAAAGGCTACACGCCTGCAACCCTTGATATTGCGATTGTCCGTGAGCGACTTTAGTTGCTTTCAATGCAATGCAAATGCAAAAATATGTAAAAAAAATATATCGCTATACTAGCAAACATCGCTGTGAAGCGACATCTATTGTCGAATGAAAAAAACGGCATGACAAACTCTTGGCAATGCGTTTTTGTGCCGTCTTTCGTCTTGTCAATAGATGTCGTGACATTTTATTGATAATAGTGTCATGACATGGTTTCAAGTTTTCAAATAGATGTCGCCTGCTGTACCTCTAACTGAACATTTCGTGCACGAGTTTAAATCGCACTTGGCCAATTTCTAGTTATTAATATAGCCTATGCCACTCAGAAATAATCTAGCATTCTAATGGTGAAAGAATTTTTGAAATCCGTTCAGTACTTTTCGAGTTTATTCGTAACAAACATACAAAAATACAAATCTTTTCTCTTTATTGTTAGTGTAGATGAATAATACGAGTATTTATTTTCCTAGGCGACACATACTTAAAACATCCTAAAAATGCTGATTTATTTGTGTTGTACATACCGGTTTCATCCCAGATACTGTCAAAATACGTCACTGCCACAGTAGTAATAGAAGACAAATCAGAATAAGATTCGGAAGTTAGTTCTTTGTTTGCTGTAATGTCCAAACACTGAGATATCGTTTCTTCCACACCATATTTAGACAGACCTGAAATACGAAGTATCATTATTTTTGCCTAAGTTTAAGTTGTTCATGTTTCAAAAGAGTATAATATGAATCCAAAAATTCTGCTGACAGATTTAAGACAGAAAATCAGACCAAATACTCAAAAGTTATCGTTACATACCTACAAAAGAATGTTATATGCCCAAGTTGACTTGTAAACCTCGCTTGCTCAATCAATTAAAACTTTATTTACTCAAGACTTAAACTATAAAGTATTTAATTACTCATAGTGCAACCGGAGAATTACCCGTAATTGTAAAAATATTTTAGCAAAGTTTAACTAATCAAGGGTCGCGGTCCCTTTCTGTCGTGTGACGTTTTCAATTCATAAAGGGACTACGAATCGGGATTAGTTAAACACTGTTTAAATATTATTATGAATAAGAGGGTTAATTTGTACCATCGAAGGAATTTATTATATTAGAGAGGTGGCGGACCTACGTCTGACCCACGATATAACTATGGTAGGGTTACATAAATTCAATTTTAGTCGTGACTCGGCCACTGAGTTCGTCATATCGAGACTTAATTACACAGACCCCAAAATGCCTATGTGTTGTAAGGGTCTCATAAACCTTCATAGTATTTTTTGATGATATTTAGGGGGCAAGCGAGCAGACGGGTTACCTGATGGAAAGCAACTGCCGCCGCCCATGGACACTTGCGACATCCGAAGAGTCGCAAGTGCGTTGCCGGCCATTTATGAGGAAATAGGGAACGGGATATCCCTATATTGGACAGAGGATTAGGGAAGTTGGGCCTACGGTAAACTCACTCACTCAACGTAACACAGCACAACGCCGTTTCACGCCAGTTTTCTGTGAGGCCGTGGTATCACGCCTCACAGAAAACTGAGACTTCGGCACGAATGGGCCGGCTCTCCCACGGCAAATCTTAATTTAATTTTATTATTATTATCATACTTACGTTTCATATCTCTGCTCACAAGCAATGCGATGTTATGTACTTTCAACATTGCATCCGGATTTTCCGAACGTTTCAAAAGGTCTGTTAATTTATCTGCAAATAAAGTTTAATATTCACCACTTTACTCAAAGTTACAAAATGTGTATTTATATTTTGAACCCAATCAATAAAGTTGGACAAATTCTAAATATATTTTCAATTTATCCTTTAAAACAACGGAACGTAATCTGATGCTGGATGGAATAAGTGATTCAAGAGACAAAACATAGGTTATATAAATAAGTGCAAAAGTTTTTCGGGTCGAATCCCACACAAGATATGACTGTCGGTTACTAACTTACCGGGTTCAACGTAAGCTCTCTCTAATAATTGTAAATTATTCGTCATCGCGGCCAGTCCCCTCAAACCTTCGACTTCCAACTCCTTTTCCTTCGCTTTTTTACAACTATCGCTGTACAGACAAATTTTTAATAATTTCCATCAAGGGGAAAATATTGAGTTACTTGACTTTTTTCAATATGTATATTATGTTCCTTAATATTATTTTTCTTTTAATGAATTTCATTCCTATTTGGAGTCATCGTACTACAACGATCTACTTAAAAGAAAAATCTGTCACATTCTAAAGTAGCACGTGCAACTCACTCGACGAAACGTAGCACAACCGTTATTTCACTGAGGTTTTCTGTAAGGCAGTTGTATTTCTCTTACCCAAAGGACTGAATGACTGACCAACATATTGATTTATCAATGCACAGCCCAAACCATTGGTTGGATCTGGCTGAAATTTGGCATGGAGATAGAAGTTTAAGAATTTGCTAAGAATTTTGATAATTTCTACCCCAATATTAATAAATTAGGGAATGCAAAGTTTGTATTTCAAATACTTCTTAACTCGAGAGAAACCACGAGCAAAAGTCAGTCAACAATAAATTTATCAGTTTAAATATACGGGAACACTTACAGTGCCAAAATGATACAGGATAGAGTCACTTGATATAGGCCGCATCTATTGGTGTGATCGCACAACGCCATCAGGTGTTCACCCGATTGTTTCTCCATCTTCATGTCATTTAAAAATGCTTGCCTGTGGAGTAATAAAATTTTTAAATTAATTTTGTATTAGATGATTCGTGTGTCGCGCGGAATCGATACATTTTTTCGGAATGAAAATTATTCTTTGTCTTCTTCCGGAACTCAAAATATAAGCATTCTAAATTTCAGCAAAATCGGTCCAGTGATATAGCCATTAAAGAACGTATGCTATGTATGTATGCTAATTCTCCTAATCGAGTTTGCATGTCTTTTTTTGTAGGCATTCGGGTGCCCTATGGCCTAGATTGTCCACAAATCAGGCAGGTTTTGAAATTCAACGCACAAAAAGGCCAATCACAAGTATAAAGTTTTATTTTTTAGAAATCTTTTATTTTTTATTAGAATTTATTATATAGAGTTGTTTTGATTTAGAAAAAAAGAGTTTTTTAATTTTTAAGTATTGCTGTTAATATATTAACATTATTTGTGTCACAAACATCGCCAACAAGCTTATATGCAGTTTAGCGGTTTTTAGGATAAGGGTTTAATGTTGTAAGATATTTGAATAAATACATAAAAACAAAATGTCATGGCAGCGGTGGGATTCGAACCCACGCCTCCGAAGAGACTGGTGCCTTAAACCAGCGCCTTAGACCGCTCGGCCACGCTACCCACACGCAGAGGACTTAAATATAACATCGGAATCACGCGTGTACTTTTATCGATATTATTTTCTAACAACACAATAAAATTTATTCAACACAATAAAATTTATTTCTATATCGAATCTCTTTTTCTCACTATTTTATACGAAATATGTTAACTTACATTAACATATTTCGTAATTCTTAAAGATTTACAGGTCGTATTGGTCTGAAATAAGTGAAATAACCAATGCGATATTATTATCGACCGATAATAGCGCGTGGCTTTATGCGGTCTCACTTATTAAAGTAACTAAACATTATTTTAACATACAATTTTCATACCGCATCAACAGTCTGCCGGCCTGTTTGGCGACGCACTCCGTTGGGTGTACAAACACTGGCAGCTCAAGTCTACATTTCTCCTCCTTTCTTATCATTTCCCAATCCAATAATTCCACCGTCTGTTGAAAAACAAATAAATAGTTTCCTTTGACGTTGTAGTTTTCTACACATTTGAAATTTTCCAAATGTTGTGTATATGTCATCTGTTTTCAGCACTTTTAGAATGATTTCTAGGTAGCCCAAGGTTGTAATCGATGGGGGATACAAATTTATAAAATTATTTAAAACCATAGTCGATAAAAATTTACTAAAATCCGAATAATTTACTACTACTAAATAATACCTACTGCAGACAGTTCAAACATCTTCCTTGGCCATTTGTCGTAACTTCTGAAGCACATGTGATCCACGTCTCCTCCTTTGTAAACTTCCACCATTTTGCCGAACCACGTTGGACTATCCACACCACCTGCAAGCGTAATACCTCAAGGTCAGTATGACCATCTTTAATGAGAAGCTAAATTAAACGACGAGTTTCATAAAAAATATATAATATCATGTAAATTAATTAATTATTACATTCTAAATAATGTCAGACAGGCATTTTTAAATTTATGCGCTTTAAGTTAGCTTTACAAAGACACTTAAAACGCGTACTCGAGCAGATTTTATTTTAATTACCATTGAAATGTTTTAATTCCTCTTTAATCTGGGCCACGCTTGTCCATAAGGGTGGCAGGCTGGCTCGGACATCGTTCTTCTCTTGTATCGGAATGTTGTCCCAATCTGACAGCTTGTCAAACGTCGAGACGAGATCTGAAAGAGATGAATAGTATTAGTTTTCTACCGCAGGCCATGGAATGTACGACGACAGGAAGTAAAATAAGTACCATCTATAGAGAATCTTGAATCATTGACTTCTAACATCGTGACGTCACCATCGTGAGGAAACCTAAAATACAAATGTCATTCTTTAATTTTAAAAGTTCATATCATTTTCGGGTAATTGGTATACAAGGTGAGTAACAAAAGTAAGTGATAATACTTTAGTTAGAGTGTGTAGAAGTCCTCCATATAGAGTTCACTGCAAAGCAAAAAGCAAAAGCAAAAAAAATTTGTTGCTTTGTGTTAAGATAAGCGATAATAATAATTATTTTATTTATTAAATGACACAAAAATCGAATAAAAAAACCGACGAACATAATATACAATATTTCATGTCTCGAATATTTGTGTGATTACAGTAACACAGACTAAACACAGAACTAACCCTCTAACAAGATGTTCTGGGCCGAGCGTTTGCAATTGGAAGTCCTCTTTGAACAGCTTACATAGATCTTGAGCTTCCGAGTCCATTGTCAGTTTAGTTAGCTTGTCCACTGTCCGTTTCAGGCTAAAACAATCAAAACAAAAATAAGAGCGTCTGTGGCCTAATGTGTAAGACCTTTGGTTCGCACTCGAGAGGGTGCAGTGGGAGAGCCACGCTTCGCCACGAATGGACCGGCTCGACCGGAGTAAAACCACGGCCTCACAGAAAACTGGCGTAAAACGGCATTGTTCTATGTTTCGTTCAGTGAGTGAGTGTCCATGGGTGACGTCAGTTGCTTTCCATCAGGTAACCCGTCTGCTCGTTTGCCCCCTATCATAAAAAGAATAAAAATTAATGCATGCAGCAAAGCACAAAAATGAATAGTGGATGATCAGCCGGCTTTGACGGAGAATACAATGGACTCGCACAATACCGTCGTGCAACAGCGCTTTCACTGCATTTCGTCGAGTGTGTGAGGTAATAAAGAGGCCTAATTTATTTTCTTGTCTCAGCAATTTAGCCTATTTAAAAGAAAGACAAGCAGACGTCGAAAATGAAATAATAGATGACAACAAGCTAAATGTCCAAAAACAGAAAGCCCGACTGCAGGAACCATTGCAATTTAAACATCAAGTTATGTCCTAAATTTGCGGTAAAAAAAATTGGAACCTTACATTTTTGATTTCAAAAGTCTAAGTTGCGAACGATCAAACGGGTAACCTAATAGAAACCAACTACCGTCGCCCATAGACATTCGCAATATCAGATGATTTGCCGGCGTGTTCCCGGCAGTTCTCATCATTATTACCTTAGCTCCCAATGTCGCAGCATCAAGATCATCTCCATGACGTGCGGCGTGACGTCACATGCGTGTTGTAACATCCGAGTGAGCATGTCATAAAGGGTGTCGTCAAAGTCGAACCCCGGTCGCTTTGTGCCGCGATGTGTTTGTATTAACTGCGTGCATATCGTCATAGCGACTGATGGATCATCCTGTATATTAGTTTGGATTAAACCGATTAAAAATAATTATAAATAAAAAAGTTTACAATACATTTTATAAACATTCGATCTTGCCCAGGTTTCACTCACGCACGCACGCACGCAAACAGCTTTGCATGCAAGCACGCTAAACGCACGCTCTTACGCATGCAAGCTCGCACGCTTGACGCGCTTTTGTAAAAAACATAAGAAAACTTCTGGTTAAAGCGTCCTAGTGAGAAACTTATTGACTTACCAAAGCATACTTAAGCAGTTCATCCAATACCTCGTCCGGTGATTTAGGTTCATGTGTTTGGGCGTAGCTTTCTAAAACAAAGGTTAAAAATTGTAAAAATATTATGAAAGTCAAATAATTTCGATTATAATAAAAGAAATGTGTCATGTCACCTTGTGTCTCGACGTCGCGTACGCTTATTACGGAAAGACTATACGACGAAGACTTAAAGTTGTTTCTAAAACCAGAGTCAATTTTATGTATTTTATATATACAGTTCTAGTGTGAAGAGGTATCAAATAGTAACACAATTTTGCGATGAACAACTTTGGTATACGTGTTGCGTGTTCTTACCTTGAATTTTTGGTATTGACAGTAGGTTGTTTGGTCTGTTGTCCGTTTTGATTGAAGTAAAGTAACAGGGCGGTACCTAGTGCTTTTGTCATGTCGGTACATTCTCCATTTATAAGCGGAAAGTATACAGCTATAGATATACACTCGCAGAACCTGAAAAAGAACGGTTTATTTTTGAAATAGTTTATTCCAAACGTCAATAATAACATCTAGGGATTCTACACACCACGTCAGTCTGGCTCTCCTAAGAATCCGAAGAACCTATGTAACGGGTACCGGACCCAGATGTATTTAATAATAAATTATACTATGCAAATATTCAAGATTTTTAGAATGTTATGCACATATTTGATATACTAAATAAATCAAACGGAGTAATAAGTTGCCGTGGCATAAATATTCGTATTACAAATTAGGATACCATATTTTGTATACTTTACCTGATATTACAGTCAGTGGAAAGATAGTCCTGCACAACTCTAACATGTTCCATATCGCTCATAACAGCTTTCCCAACTAGCGGCAAAATGGTCGCAGCATAATCGTCGGCGGAGCGAACGAGGCTGCAGATTTTAGATGACTCTGCTAGTTTCTTACAGGCTGGCTCAGACGGTTCAGACATAAGCACTGAAAAAGATGATTATGCTTGAGTCAAGCGATATGATGGCTTAAAGAACAGTATGATATTCTGCCTCCATTATAAACATAATGGTGAAAAAGTCAAGTTTGTAAATAAAATACTATAGTGATTTGTGATTGACATATTTTGGAGATTCTGATCACTAATCATTTGTAGGCGTTTTCGTCCGACCGCTTATTATCCGAAACTATTAAGAGCAGGCAATAAAAAATCCTCGAATCGAACATCAACATTTTGTATCAGGCTTAGAAATTATTATTAACTTACATTGGAAGGCTTTTAGGATGACTTTGAAAACGGTTTCTTTCTGTTTGGGAATATCGCACAGTTTCGCCACTTGTAGTACTAGTTGTCTTCTGTTGTTGTCGCCAATTTGTGGCAGACTATGTGTGAGCTGCGAGTTATAACCATTAGGATACGTTAATTATTTTCAAACTTATTAGATATTAGATATGTTATTTTTCGTAATACACTTTAAATAATATAAAAAACTCATTTTTTTAGTAAAAGACAAACAATTATAGTTATTGATTTGAATATTGATGTTTCATAAAATAGTAACTAAAGAAGTTATACAATTACATTACAATTATTTTAAATTGTTCAAAATTATGAAATAATAGGAAATATCAAAGTAACCATGCGAAAAAAATGTATTTCATTATTAAAAATGAAATTTGATATTTTTTATGTGTATTACGAAAAATAACATCGTCCATCACCCAGCACTGAAGTAGAAAAAAAAATAACATATTAACAGATTTGTATTAAGAACTAATTAGAATTAGATTAAAAATATTATAAATTTAGTAAGAAATAATGTTAAAAAAATATATAGATTTTGTATACTCGACCTCGTATAATGTTAATAATAAAAAAAAGTGTAATTTTTTTTTATTAAAAAAAAAACGGGGGAGGTGTAGTGTATGTCTCACCTCCCTTGTATATAAGATACATGAATTAGTTATACTTGGGAGTTATTAAACGTAATTAATACAGAAAACACCTCTTTTGATAAGTCTCCCCAAGCCTGCACATTGCATGAAGACATAAGTGGAAGAAGCAGATAAGTAACATTTAAAAAACTGCCGGATTTTGCGTAAATGGACTCTTTAAGACTCGAAAAAATATTTGAAATTAAAATAATGTGGATTTGATGTGTAGATGGATACACCAGCTAGATAATGAAGTAGGTTTACAAGATTTGTCAAAATTTTATAATTAATAGAATCAAGCATTACTTTGCGGAAATCCAAGCTTTCAGTTTAGTAAATTAAAATTTTTAGCAATATTCCGCGAAATTAACCTCAACCTGTAAGTAAAAATGCGGGTGTTGAGAACCTCGACGCATTTATCGCCCCAACACCGGGGCATCCTCAAGATGAGAACAAAGTCCGTTAACGGATTTTCTACAGTTAAAAAAATTTATAGACAGAAATGAGTATTTACCCCAAGGTTATAAAATGTTAGTTATCTTCTTCCTCTTATGTCATCATTTCACATCGTCATATACGTACGACCGGGATAATTGCTTATTCTTTTAAGCGTGCACATCAACATTCATTCAGTCAACATTTTTAAAAAATATATATTTGTAAAATTTAATGATAATCTAGTTAAATCTCGAAATGTCTCTTGTTGTTTGTCACTGAACTCTTTCTAAAAGGACAGATTTTAATCAAATTTTCTGTGGGTGTTCAAGGGGATTTAAACATCGTTTAGATTCACAATCCGAAATAATAAATAATAAAAAAACATTACCAATTCAAGCCCAGTTTCTTCGGCCAACACTTCTTGAAGCGGGAGATTGTCGACGTTCCCTATACCCTCGTTGACGCATTTCAATATGATCTGAACGAGCTTTGCTTTCTCGCGTCCAACTATTTTTGGTAACAGATCTGACACGACTCTGAAATAATAATAAATTAATAATTTCTCACGATTGAAAAATTCTCGCACGACTAGGAATTAAAAACCAAATAGATTTCAAACAAATAAATTGTAACCAAACAAATTGACCAAATCTTAGGGCGTGTATCTGTCCTCTACATAGCTCACTGTGAAAGTAGAGTTATTTTTTGTGATTTTACGCAGAAGCACTCCAGCATTATCAACTTTTAAAAGTACAAAAAAAAACAAACTCTTTCAGCGCTACTTTTACAGCAAGCGTTTAATAGGGGACTTATCACACCCTGAAGATTCGAGTTTTATCACTTTTGTTATTCCAATAACCTGCGCCACAATCATAATCTTACCTAAAATTAGTTTCATCGCAGCATTTCGGGTAACCCTTCTGTGTGTAGTACAGTAGCTTTATATACTCGGCCACATCACTTCGTCTCGTCTTTTCGAGCATCGATCGAAACTTCTTCTGAATTTCCGCATTGGGTGAAACCGCTAACGCCATGCCAAATAACTCGGTGGCGTCAGGGGATACACGTTTTCCTTCTATGACTCGGAAGATGGTAGGAAGCAGTTCTGGTATTTCAATTTTCGCTTTGGTAACCCGCTTCAAAATTTGAATACATCGCTTCGTAGTTTCCGATTGAAAATCTGAGGAGGCATGATTAGTTATTTTCATTTCTGTTACTTGATCTGTCAACTATCCTATCCGTATTAATAAGACTGCAAAATTCATTTCGGTCTATTTAACTTAATTATTAAAAAACTTAAAATGTTGATAATTTCATTATCAACAGAATTATCATCTTATTTATGGGACTAAGACGAAACAGACTAATATGTAGTCTGTTTCGTCTTAGTCCCATGCTGCTTTAATAGCTCCCATAGTCAAGATAAATCTTAGGACAAGATCATTAGATTTGTCTTCATCAAGGTCAAATCTGGAAGGCTTTTTAGAATTTAAAGCAGTATATCTTAACCCGTGGGTTATGAAGCTTCTATTGTTCTCAACTTACCAACAATTTTGTCTTCAAAGAACTGCCCGCTTATAGTAACTTTGTTGGGATACATGTCTAGCAGTTTCTCCAGCTTTTCCAGTAAACTCCTCACTACGGCAAAACTCCTGTACTCCAATATGGTAGTGATCAAATGCTTTATGGTGGAATTAAGGTTTTCTATACAGGACGTAGGTAGTTCATCTTCGTTATGCCAAGATATTATAGTGTCAAGCTGCAAAACAGAAGTAAATTGTTATAAATATATGCTACATTAACAAGAAAAGTCTTAGGGCCTGTTTCACCGCTTGCAGATAGTCTATCCACAATATTATTTGACAGATATTGTATGGAGAATCTGTCAAAAAAGTTGTGAATAGACTAAAATAAACATTATCAGTAAGCGGTGATACAGGCCCTTAGTAAATTAAATTTCTAACAAAAACGAATATTATGAAATACTAAAATTGTAACATTTACAGATTAGTTTTAAGATGTTTTTACACACGATAGATAACGATAAATCTTTTTCGCGGTCCAAACCTATACTTATATTCAAGCTAGATTTTCTGCTTTAAAGTGCTAATCACACGAATTACTACACAATTTTTTATGTAGTTTGGCATATACATAGTAAAGACCACAGGAAAGGACAAAAGAGTAATTTTTGCGCATAAATATACGATGGTCTCAAAATTCCTTTCTTGCGTAGGCGCTCGGAACGTCTAGTAAGTTATATTCATATTACATGAAAACAAATTGAGTTTGGAGGAAGTATAAACGATCATAATCATCTAAAAAGGTTGGCCTTTAGGTTATTCTTGTGGCCTATGTCAAATTTTTCCGACAAATAAAACTTACAATATCGAAATGAACGGAGTTGAACATATTTGTCGCCGTGTTAGCGGTGACGTCGAGCAGCGCCGGCCGCAACACGCTGGCGTGCGGCTTTAACTCTTCCTTGCAGTTACAGATGGCCTGAAAAATTGTATTATTTATGGTGGTGGTGGTGACAGACCAAAAACCGGCCAAGTGAAAGTTGGACTCGCGCACGGAGGGTTCCGTACAAGTAGAGAGCTAATTGAGAAATAGTGTTTCCAAAACTTTAAGACCTATAACAGACCACGTTGCATCAAGCAATATCGTCATGGAGACAAAATTATTGCATTCTTTCCTTAATAAAAATATCTTTATTAAAGGAAAGAATGGAAAAAAAACACGTTTGTCTACTTAAAAATTAATTTTATTTTGGTTTTAGTGGGGGATGAGGCTGCTTGCGTCCGTAGGACTTACCATCTTTCCTAAGACTCACCCTACACGTGTCCCCTGGGTGGTGCGAAACAAGCAGCAACGCCGAGTCACAGGCGGCGGTCAAGTAACCTGTTTTCCCAGCTGGGCAACAGCTGAAGAGGCTAGCACAAGCCTAGAGGACTAAATATCCTCTGTAAGAGTGCCCTTGTCATGTGGGAAGTGGCATGCGTATTTACCAAATAGAAATATGGAAGCGAGACTAAAAAATAAACTACCCCAGGAAGGTACCAACACTATCAGTGTTGGAGAATCCTTCCCTGAACAATGTTCGGGCAGCCCCACGTATTCTGGGGGGGGCTACCTCTCGCCGACGTTATCGAATGAAGAAAAAACGGAAAGACCTAAAACCAAACTTGTGCAACAGGCTTTTCATAAAAGCATGTTCGTAAACAGACCCAGGAGCATCTCGTTAAGTGAACACTCTCCTATACTAACAACAAACTCGGACATGACTTCATCTGACAATGACACCACCACCTGGCATGAATCTAGCAATCCACCTAATTGGCAACGCGTCCCATCTATCAGACATACAAAAAGGAGACGAACATCTGACTCTCCCCCTCAAGCAATTCAACTGCAGAATCGATTCGATGTATTATCCACTGAAGTAGATCCCACCAAACCGGAGGATAACACTAAGAAGGTCTATAAACCACCCCCATTTATCCTATATGGAATAGATGACGTCGAAAAGCTCTCCCAAACAATCGAAGAAAAGTTATCTCGCACTGACTACAACTATAAAATAATCACTAAAAATCAACTACGAGTTAACTGCACAACAACCGAGTCTTACAAAAAACTTACAGAGATAGTCAGAGAAAAGGGTCTAATTGGCCACACTTTTACACACAAAGATGAACGATGTTACAGAATAGTCATCAAAAATCTTCACCCGAGCACTCCTCATGAAGAAATCATAAAAGAAATCGAAGCCACCGGAAACACTGTAGCTGGAGAAATTATAAACGCGAGAATTGGACCAGAAAAGAAAGCATCATCCACTTTTTTTGTGAATCTAAAACCTAGCCCAAATAACAATAAAGCTAAAGATATCAAATACATTTTCCACACACACGTTAAAATAGAAGACCCTATAAAAAGAAAAACTATAGTTCAATGCACCAGATGCCAACAATATGGCCATACTAAAAACAATTGTACTAGGCCTTATAGATGTGTGAAATGTTCTCTTCAACATAAAACCAGCGACTGTCCAAAAAGAGATCGCAATAGCCCCGCCAAGTGTGCTCTCTGTTTCGGCAGTCACCCCGCCAACTACAAAGGATGCGAAGTGTACAAAGAGATACATCAGCGCAAATACAACAAACCATCACCGAATTCAAAAAGAAATCCCGAAACACGAAATCTTGAAAACAATAATAAACAAAAAGACGTAGCGCTAACCTCAAGAACTTTCTATAAGACAAAACCTGACCAACCTGTCACCTACGCAAGCATTGTCAACCAAGAACCAAATGACAAGGATAGATATTATGCAAGTCCCGTCACTAAGGAATCCCAAGAAACACCTTTTCAGCTCAATTCAATCGAATGCATTCTCTTAAAACATTCAGAAAAAATTGATTCTCTCCTACAACAGATAAGCTCCCTAATGGGCCTTATAGTTAAACTTGTCGAAAAACTAACTAAATGACTTCCATGAACATTGTATCTTGGAACATCAACGGACTATCACCTAACACCAACGAACTTGTGCTATTGATCAAAAACTATAACCTTGACGTGATTCTTATTTCAGAAACTCACCTTACAGCCAAGTCCAATGTCAGAATTCCAGGCTTCTCGGGCTACTTCACAAACCACCCTGATGGTACTGCACACGGGGGTACTGCTGTCTTCATAAAAAATACCATCCGTCACTTTGAAGAACTACCGTTCCATACCGAACATATTCAGGCTACTACAGTAACTATTGAGGACAATAAGGGGAAGTTGTCAATTTCTTCAGTCTACTGCCCCCCTCGTCACAAAATTGATGAATCGAAATTTAACACATATTTTGCAACTTTTTCTAACCGCTTTATTGCGGGTGGAGATTGGAACGCAAAGAACACGCATTGGGGATCACGATTGACAACAACAAGGGGCAGAGAGCTGATGAAAAGCCTAGAAACAAATAACCTATTCACCATATCATCTGGCGAACCTACATACTGGCCCACAGACCAAAAGAGGCTACCTGATCTACTTGACTTTTTTATAACAAAAGGTCTTTCTAGAAACTATATTGAAATACGTTCCTGCTTCGATAGTTCATCCGATCACACTCCGGTCCTTCTGAATCTAAGATCTTGCGTTTTCATGTTAAAGAAAGAGTTAGTTCTAGTCAATAACAAGACGGATTGGAATAACTTTCGTGAATATATAACAGATAACATACAACTCAATGTACCCTTACAATCATATGATGACATAGAAGCTGCCACCAAATATGTTACCTGCCTAATTCAAGAAGCAGCCTGGAAAAGTACACCTGAAATTGTCTGCACTAGGTCAGACAGCAAAAACATCAGCCCCACAATCAAAGAACTGGTCAAGGAAAAACGTAGGCTTAGAAGAGTCTGGCACACAAGTAGACACCCTGCAGATAGGAAGGCCTTGAATAAAGCTTGCTCTAACCTAAAGATCCAAATCGAAAAAGAACAAAACAACGCATTTGAGCATTTTGTAGAATCTCTTCAACCTGACAAGCAATCCAGCTACTCTCTATGGAGAGCTACTAAGCACTTTAATCAGCCTACGCACTTCAAACCTCCTTTAAATAACAAGAACTCTGGCTGGGCTAGATCAGACAAAGACAAGGCAGATTTGTTCGCTGACCATCTAGCGGAGGTATTTCAACCTAATGAGGCGTTTCCGCATACTGATGAAACATCTATTGATAAAACACTTTCCCAACCATTTCAAATGGAACTGCCTATTAAACCTTTTACGCCTAAAGAATTGAAAAACGTAATCAGCAACTTCAAAAGAAGGTCTGCTCCCGGGTTTGACCTTATTACTCCAACTGTATTAAAAGAACTACCACACAAGGGGATAGTTTTTCTGACGTCACTGATGAACGGCATCCTAAGAACCTCCCACTTTCCTAATCTTTGGAAAGTCGCTCAAATCATCATGGTACACAAACCTGGAAAACCGAAAAATGATGTCACGTCCTACAGGCCCATCAGTCTTCTGCCCATCTTATCTAAGATCTTTGAGTTTCTCTGGTTTTTTTTTATTTTACGATACTTTGTTACTTTAGATACTTAAAAAATACTTTTTCTTTTAGTAAAAAAATAGCAAGTTTAAAATACTTTTCTTGACAGTTAAAACTTTCTTAAATACTTTTTTTTTAATATTTTCAATTACCTTTATTGGTATTGTTAAGTTTGTTTTTTAAATTTATTTATTAAATTTATTTATGGTTTTTATGTAATTGATATTGAATTGAGCATTAAAGACTGATTGTTAAAATTGTGATAAATATTTAGAGCGAAGACAATAAAAAATGTGTTTAAAGAAACTTTTTTATTTAAGCCATTTTTTTAACTTTTACACCGACTAAGTACCAGGAGCTACAGAAAAAAGATATATATAAAATATTATAGCACTGTTAAAATGATTTTTAATAAAAAAAATTATTTTAAATAAAAAAAAAGAAAAAGCTCGAAAAACCCGAAAACCCGGGATTTGAAAATTGGATCCGGGTTTCGTTGTCCAATCATGAACCCTCTGTAAAAGAAAATGGATCTATGAAAACGGCGATTGACAACAACAAAGTGACAACTCAATAATTTCTTGACAATCGTGGTTTGTATAGAAATGACTATTTTTTGGTTAACGACTGCCACCGCTTAGATTGGGATCAAATGGCGAGAAAGAAAAATGATGCCCGCAACTCCGTTGCAACGAAATCGTTTATCGCGCAGGAACCGTATTTTCCGGGATAAAAAGTATCCTATGTCCTTCCCTTGGATTCAAAATATCTCCATACCAAATTTAGCAAAATGGGTACAGCAGTTTGGGCGTGAACACTTACGCATTTATGCTTATAATACATATACCGCCTGTGGGCAAACAATGGCGCCCTTATTTAACGCCCCTCTCGGTAGTCGGAACTCGATCGTTGGGGGCCATTCTGAAATTTACGATAAAAGCAATCGATGCGCTCCCGAACAGAACACCAGGATCTCATAACCGTGCCTGATATTAAAATCGAACACTAAAATCGTTTAAGGGTTTTATATAAGTTTGTAGAGTTATGATGGTCTTTTTTTTATGGAAGTAAAAGGGATGTTTGCTGTTTGTTTACTGCGCACTCAGGAACTTAATTATTTAAATCCAATTAAAACATAATTTTGACATAGCCAAATTAACCAAATTCGTTAAAACTTATATGAAAAATTATTCATCTACATGTTATTAGTGTTCGTCTTTGATTGCGGCATTACCTGAATTTAGTTTTATTCATTTTCTGATTATTGTTCTGAATCAATACCAATAATAATAAGTTGAAGAGTTTTTTTGTTTGTTTAAACGCGCTTTTCCAGAAACTAAGGGCCAGAATTTCTTTTTGCCGGAAAAAGAAGGCTTAGGCTATATAACATCACGCTCCGACCAATAGGAGCTCAGCAGTAATAAAAAAATGTAAAAACGGGATAATTTATAAAGTTTCACGTGGACGTAGTCGCGGGAGGACGCTAGTATGTTAACTAGTATGATATTTTTGCGAAATCTCGTTCAAAGTCACCTTGAATTTGTTATACATTAAAATTATTTTCCGCTGTCAAGAATCCACATAACCTCGACCTAAAATTTTTGTAGCGTGCTGTATGAAAATAACGAGCATTTTAGGGTTCCTTAGTGACGCTTAGAAAAGTAATTTAATCAGGAATGGCGTCAGTTTTCGTAGATCCCGAATAACAATGGACGTAAAAATATCATAGCAATATCGCAAAGGAATTGCTCTGCAATTCGTTTTAGTCCATTTTGTTAAAAAAACTAATAGTTTTGACAGGAGTCACTTTAAAAGTATTTAGTTGCGAAACCACTATTCTGCGAAATTATTAGATATTTGCAAAAAACATAACAAAATGAATTGCTTTTAACAACATTACGAAGTGCCCTTTTTGTGTTGCAGTTCTACTTTAGATTTTTTTTCCAAACCTTTTCTTTTTTCAAAAATTCGAATCTTATAGTCTGTCTTTTATCTTCTTTTTGTTGTCTGTCTGTCTGACTGTCACCGGGCCCGGGTATATTTACTTTGTGATAAACTGATAGTATTATGATGTCAGTTGAAACTTTAGTATATTATATATAGATAACTTTCTCTTCACGAAAACACTAAGGGTGGAATTGATTAAACTGAAGTAAAAATTTTTCTCGAGGTTAACCACTACTTAGGGCCTGTTTCACCGCATACTGATGAAGTTTTTGTTAGGCTATCCACAACTTTTTTGACAGATTCTCCATACAACATCTGTCTAATAAAGTTGTGGATAGTCTATCGGTAAGCGGTGAAACAGGCCCTTAATCTAAAAGCATAGAGAAATTATACCTATATATAAAGTAATTGGTCTATGTCTAAGAGTAAGCTGGTTTTGCATTTTGCCAACTTCAAACCTAAGATTATAGTAATTAAACGCGGATAAATATTTACACGGGTAATTTTGACGTTGTACAGTATACTGAGCAACTTTTTGTTACAGGACAGGTTTTATACAGGACCTGTGTTTATGATTCCGACTTGTACCTGGCTGGTTCCGCAATATCGTTAAGAACAACGCATGTTCACGGGAAATAACGCTTAGCACATTGTGCAATACTCGTTTTGCCCGTATTGTTAGGTTTTACTGCGTTGGTAAACAAAAATGTGTGAAGGACAAAGCATTGGCACAGATCAACACGGTAATTTCACGGTGGCTAGACGTCATAATTTATGACTGAACTAGCTCCTAGCGAAGAAAAGTAAGTTGCGTATTAGTTTTCAGTTTCTTTATTATTTGTACAGCAATAAAGAACATACCTCTCCTGTCTATACTAATGATATATTAAAGCTGAAGTTTGTTTGAACGCGCTAATCTCGATTCTGGCCAGTAGTGCCGGAATTGAAAAATTCTTTAATGTTAATTCGTCCATATATCGAGGAAGGCTAAGCTATATACATCACCCTGCGACCTATAGAAGCCGAGCAGTAATCAAAAAATGTTGTACAAACCAGCCAAGTGCGAGTTGTACTCGTCCGATCGAGCCATATAATATTTTATTTGTAACTCTCACCAAAGGCGTTGATGAGGCTAGCGGCGGCCCATAGGTACCAACTTCCTAACTACATTCTCTTTTACAGATGGTACGTTACGAAGACTTCCGTCGCAAAAATGCATATCTGTACGACTGTCCTGCGTTTGGCCTGGACAGCGTGACTGGCGTGTACGGCGGTACGCTACCCGAGAGTCCCACACACGGCCGCATCACGCTAATGAGGTTCGGTGAGTGTCACACGGCGTAGACAGCGGGACTGGCGTGTAAGGCAGCACGTTACCCGAGGGCCGAGAGTCTCAAACACGGCCACATCACGCTAATGAGGCTCGGTGAGTGTCACACGTGACACGGCGGCGTAGACAGCGTGTCGGGCTTGTACGGCAGCACGCTGCCCGTAAACTCTACACACGGCCACATCACGCTAATGAGGTTCAGTAAGTGCCACGCGGCGTGAATAGCGTGACGCTGAGAGTAATAAAATTCATGATTTCAAAAGTATGGTGATTCCACTGTGCCGTGAAATACCTTTAAATGTCTAATCGCTTGCAACTTGTTTCATATCAGGTATGAGAGAAGTTGCAAGCTTAGTGACTCCATGTGGCTCTATATTAAAAAAAAAATATCTTTGGTCGCTTTCTCTGATCAGACATTATTCGTTTCCTAGATATAAATTATTATTAAATCTATAAACAAACTTTATATTTTAGCAGACTTTATAATCAATGAATATAGGTGTCACAATCTGCGATAATAAGTTAATTTTTAGGGTTCCGTACCCAAAGGTTAAAAACAGGACAGATAGACAGACAGTCTGTCCGTATGTACGTCCGTCTGTCTGCCTCCAGGCTGTATCTCAAGAACAGTAATAGCTAAAGAGTTACAATTTTCACAGAATATGTATTTCTGTTGCCGCTATAAAAACAAAATAAATTAATAATTTAAGTGTGGCTCTAACAAATATGTTTTTGTTATTCTTCCTTGATAGTAGAAGCTTGGCCGAGTAGTTAGCTCGAAAGGGCATGGGTTCTTTATATAGGTTTGTGAGCAATCTAATTAAAACTTTTTTATAAATTTACTAGCTGTTGCCCGCGACTCCGTTCGCGTGGTAACAAAATATATGAGAATTATTGTTCTTTTGCTTTTTTTTTGAAATTTTTCCTGAATTTCCTTTGGTATAGGCCTCTCGGAACCCGAGACAAATTTCAAGGAATTAAAAACCTTCGAAATCTGTTCGTGCGTTCTAAATTTATAGCGTCAGAAAGGAAGCCCGACTTATTCTTTTAGATCATAGAAAACTTTTTTTTTTTACATGAATTTAAATTTTTTGATAAATTCAAAAGTTTCAGAAAAACGTTTTCCAATTTTTTACTTTGTACTGGTACAGAACCCTTTGTGCGCGAGTCCAACTCGCACTTGGCCGGTTTTTCCCCTTCTATCTTCGGTAATAAAACTGGACTAAGTGCAGGTTCCGTACGCCAACCCACGTCACATTCCTGCGGAACACCGTACCAGATACACATAGGACCTAGGAGATATGCACAGTGCCACTCCCGGGGTACGAGGGGTGTGAATCACGATTCTCGGCCGTCCGTCCTATTCTTGTCTTAGAATATAATCTATACATATAATAAAATAGCAAATTTGGCGTGTCTGTACATTTAGTATTTTTACAAGATAATCAATGTTGGAGGTCTAAGGAACAGTAATAGAACACAAATCGACAGAAAAAATGTTGTCTGTTTATCTGTTTGTATGTTTGTCTGTTTGTACGCGCTTATCTTCGGAACTACTGGACAAATTTGAATTAATATTGTTTTGTTTAATAGCTATTAACTCTGGGCAACATATAGGATACTTTTTATTCCGGGAAAATGTACGGATCACGCGTGACAACAAATTTCCGCGCAACGAAGTTGCGGGCACCAACTACTTTATAATATAGTAGTACTCCTAAAATACAAGTTTAGCAAAGTTCCTTAACGCCGTCTGCTCTCTTCTGCTACTTTATTTTCATTTTATGTAATCAACCAGCTGACCCGGGAAACGTTGCTTTGCCAAAAAAAATTAGGGTTGTACTACCCCTAACATTTAGGGAGATGAAAAATAGATGTTGGCCGATTCTCATAGATACCGGATAAGCACAAAAAATTCCAACAAAATCGGTCAAGCCAAACGGAGATGTATGGAAACGAAAACTGCTACACGAGAATGTTATGACATTTGGGAAACAAGAAACGTTTTGTTTTACCGATAGCGCAACGTAGATGACAATTACAGATAAAAAAATCGTGTGTTGTATGGTGGCTCCTTATTACGCACTTGACCGTATTCAGTCTGCAGATTATCTTGTTAATTAATGTGTGAAAGGAAATAATTTAACGCATTCTACCTGTTTCATTTGGGTAACTTGCAGAATACCTAGGTAATCTTCATATTAACGAATGTACGCACTTTAATTTTTTTAAAATTAAAGTGCGTAAATTCGTTAAAATTCGACTGTTCTTGTTCATCAAAAACAATTATTTTTGTAATAACATTTATTATCAACCTCAATTGATTCAGTTTAAAATATTTTGTGTACAATGTGAGCTCCAATCTAAAACGTGTTTTAATAAAAAAAATGGTTCGTTAGTACGCTACCCGAGCTTGGTTTAAGACATGTTCTAAGTATCAGGGCAGCAGAAATGAAGGGGAGTTTTGTTTGCAGGCAGATGGGATCCCGACCGAGTACCGATAGTCGACGTCGTCCGCTGCGCACTGCTCATGGACGAAATAGCGTCTATGCAACCGAAACTACAGATCTTGGGTGTCACCATCATTGTGGATTTAGAAGGCCTTAGCATGCGCCATGTTAGACATCTCACGCCGACCATCGCAAACCAAATAGTCAGTTTAATGGGAGTAAGTTAAACACTTTTTATATTGTTTACTTTATACTTTCCCTTAGTGTTTTAAATGCAAAAAATATTACTTAAGTCGTTGGTATAAGGAATAGTTAGTCTGATTCGGCCACATCGTGTTAAACTCGTTAAAAACGTGTTCATCAATTTGCGACGTTGTCAATTGGAAAAGTTTCTTGTCGGAGATACCAATTACTAAGAAAACATAAAAAGAAAGAGCTTCATTTGTTTTGAATTATTTTTTTCAAAAACCTACTAAACTAAGTCTTATTTTTTTTAATTTTCAGGTCTCCTTCCCCATACCTATTCATAGGCTCCACGTGATCCGCTACAACTGGTTCCTGCACACCTTCTTCTACGTGTTCAAGCAGTTCATACCAGCTGCTGCTTGGGACAGGTTGTACTTCCACGGCTATGATATGGACTCCCTTCACAAGCATATAGAACCTGAGTACCTGCCTCCAGAGTATGGAGGTAGCTGCAAATACGTGATTACCACCGAGGAGTGGATAAGGGGGGTTAATAGGTATAAAGACGATTTCATGGTGCAGGAATTAAGAGCTCTGGGATTTACTGTTAATTAGTTTTAATGTCTAAATACTTCGACGTCTGAAGAAAAGGGAGTAAGTAATACTAAACTGTAAGTTAAGATACATTGAATGGCAATTAGTATAATAGAATTTTTTGCATATTTTATTTTTACATAAAATCTTGTTACACCCATTTATTTTTTATCGTTTCTATGAGAGTATTATTTCATCACGATGCTTATTGTAGTGCATAGTGACTAATATACTTTATGTATAAAGTGTGATAATAAATGTAAAGTGGAAGTGGAAAATAAAACTGTTTAATGTATATATTTAACTGTTGTGTTCAACAATTCTCGATAACAACAAATTTATTTTAGATAAAGAAACACGCTCATTGGTTAGCCACACCTTTTGTTTCCGTCCAATACCTAATTGTTATAGTCTCCTCGACTTGTCTGTACTCCTAGTACAGGTTTTTGATACAAAACGTCTAGCGGTCGAAGCAAGATTCCTTCTAGCATGCCGACTGACGACGGCATGCGGTAATTTACACTAAAAAAAACAACAAAAAAAAGCTATTTTTGTTCTCTCGTAACAATAAGAATCGCTTTTGTGCAACAACCAATGTATGTACCAAGTTTGTATATTTTATTACACCTTTATAAATATTAACGCATTATTTTTCTTTTCATTAAGGTTTTTTGTCTTCGATAAATTATTGTGAATTAATTTAAGAAAAAATTGTCGAGTTCTTAGTATTAGTTAAGAAGTTCATTAATAACGAAATTACTAATTGTAAATTAATTGTTAGGTACTCCGTACTACATAAACATACATTAATATAATACACATTCACATAAATTCATAATAAATAAGCATTTATTATAAGATAAACAAGTTGTTCATAAGGAAGTGATATTAGTTTGATAATAAACAAGTTTTCATGGTCATTGTTTTTTTTTTTATAAACATCGCTTCTCAAATTGGCAAGCTGTTATTAGGGTAACAGAACTTTAAGAAGTTCTTTTTGCAAACAAATTATTATTACGTTTAATTTACATCTACGATATGAAGATTTACTTCCTCGTATTGGTCGATCGAATTGATTTTTTCTTGCTTTAATATGTCGTTATAATCATCGTCATTAAAATATTGTTTGTTGAGTCTAGATTTCATATGCTGCGGAATTTCGGCTGTACCATGTATGATAAGTGCAAATTTCCCAAGAAAACCAGAATTTATATCGTTTGTCTGAAAAAAAGGAATTAAAGAATGAGTACAGTTAAAACTTGCTAGAAACGAATAGCTCGTTCTCGTTCTCATCGTAGTCGTGCCTAAACAGAAAGTAAAGACCAATACTAAGTTCGGAGTTCTAAGGACTATTATATGTATTATATTTATTTATTCTACTATTTATTACCTGGATTCTATGTCACAATTCATATACAAGTTCTAGTTTCTAAAACATTATATATCGAAAGACTAGTGATAACACCAACAGAAATATTTACCCTATCTTGTATAGAAATTGTCCAAACTCCAGATGGATCTTCTCCCCAAGTGGCTACCGAAGTAAGAGGCCAGTTCACAAATCCTTTCGCGGACGTATCCTTTGGTCTTTGACTCAATAGTTGGACTTCTGTTCCTAAAAAATAGAATTAAATACAACAATAATTTAACTATATTATCAGAATCTTTATTATTATTTACATAATATCAAGAAGGGATATAGACAAAGAGCAACTTGTTATATTAATAAGCACCATATTTGTCTGAGAAATACATATTTTGCTAAACGGTGTCGGTATAGGAAAATTTTACCTTGTGGTGACAGAAGGTACACCTCTAAAGCTCCTCGTCTTGTGTACCCAATGTTCAGCACCAATTCGACGTGTTCGATGTACTTTATCGAACAATCTTGCAGATTAATTCTTAGCTTAATTTCATCGTGTGTCGTTAAGTATTTGTTTGGCCTGTAAATAAAAAAAACTATTATTTATTTTCGTCTCTGTAGAAGTTTGAACATTTGAAGTCCGTCAAAAAAAAAACAAACACGACAAAATATGAATGAATAAGAATGAAAATCACCACATTATTAAAAAAAAATAAATTAAAACCGACTTCCAAAGGAAAAAAAAATAATAAAAAAGAAACTTAAAAGTATTAAATAAAATTTATTCTTTTATAGTACCTGTTTCAGAATTTGGTGAGGCATCAGCCTATTTCCGTACACAATTATCATTATTTTAAAGTCAGTACCAGCTAACATGTCATGATTTGTCTAAATTAAAATTTTTGACTGGTACTGACTTCAACATTTTGAAGATTGTGTACGTAAATAGGCTGATACCAAATCATACTTTTTGGTAACACATATCTAGGACGCTTCTATGGAAACCAAAATCACTATATGTTTCCATATAAATTTCGAGGAGTTCCCTCGATTACTCATGGTTCTTATCATCAGTCACCACCATGGTGAACATAGGACCTATTCGGAACGATAGACCTATACAACAATACAACCATGGTTGAACATACTTAAAAATATATGTATATATCAACAGCCGTACATATAACCTCCTCGTTATTGGAAGTCAGTTAATAACATTTTCGTGGCGTCACAATTAAATTAGGATCTTATTGGAAGCGTCTAAAAATTACATTTATAAATGTTACGTAAGATTTATAAATGGAATACTGCTATTATTATTATTATATATTTGATTTGAAATTTTTGAATTTTTTTAGAATTTTTTTAGAAAAGATCCAATCCATCCATCCATCAATCCAAGAGCAAGAACCATATCAATTCCTTGAGGCTTATGAGAGCTGAGTCACTCGTCTCGGTGACGTCTCAAGCGTGGCTCAATTGCGACCGAATCGGCCATTCCGAGCGTCGTGGCCGGCCGCGCGAAGTCAGACTTCACTCCGAGTACCAGGGTCGCAAACGAAATAACTAATGAGCATTACCTGAGTCCCGACGGATATCATCGTTGTCGAAGAACCGCTATCGCTCGATTTTTTTCCCATTCGTGATCGGTAATCGTGTGGCGCTTTCGTATTATAAAAACATTAATAATAATAAAAACAAAATGCAAATAATAATTATTTTTTGGATAGACAAAATCAGATTTAGAACGTCAGAAAAAAATGTACTAAAAATTTGAGAAATTACCAGCTACCAATAATTAAAATCCAAAGAGTGGAAGGAAGCACTTCTCGCAACACTCGATCGACGAGACGTTTCGTTAAATACTAGGACATCATAATTGTATTGGAAATGGTTGCATAAAAAATACCCGCAGGGCTATGTATCTCGAAATCAAATTCGTATCATGATGATGATTCATGTAACAACAAAAAAAAGAACATAATATATACGGTCGAATTGAAAAACCTCATCCTTTATTGGAAGTCAGTTAAAAAGCAATCAAGCCGCAATGGTTCCTTTTTCCTATTCCATACTAGCGTCACAAAAAATTGTAGTCTGCGCTGTACAATATTTCACAGCGCATGCGTTAAAAATAAAAAACGCTACCGAACACAGCCACTGTTTCCCGGATTTCATGGATGCCATCAAAAGCATGGCAAGTAATATTCACAAAACAACAGTTTGATAGCTTTAATTCTAATTTATACAACTAACTTTCTACTAATTCACTGTAATAATGCTAACTACGATACTACAGCGTGAAAATCATATTCACCAAAGTTAGTGATTTGAACGTCAAAAGCACGCACTAAAAACACATGTTTCTCTCTTTCATCATCGACTACGCAAAACAATAATAAATAATTCGACTGCGAGCACGTAAAATATCACAGTACTCCCATACAAAATCGTATTTTCGTGAAACGCGTTCTCGATCGAATGTCAAACTCAGCACTCGGACTTTTCGATCAACTCGGCGTTTGGTCTCGTAGGCTGATACCAGGATATCATAAAGAAAAGAAACTTGCTACTCATAATAGTAATAGTGACGCAAACGTCGTTCGACTCTCGATTGACTCAACGTTTCGCTTCGTATTCTGCACCCAGAGCATCATGAAAGTAGTGGAATCAGAATATGTAAATTGTAAACATTTGATTATTATTATTATAATCAGCCTATAGTGTCCCACTGCTGGGCAAAAGCCTCTCCTCTTTTCTTCAACAGCTCATGATTTAGGGACATGATTGGGATATGACCATTCTTTGTAAAACGCATCGTTCGTCGCGCCACCTTTTTTTGGGTCGGCCTCTATTACGCCGAAGAGTGGGCAGCCTCTACGAAACTACATACGAACATCGGCCCGGGTGCATGCATACATACGGGAGACATGCCCTGCCTAGCTCCACTTAAGACTCGCAGCCTTTCTATCTATGATTTTTGTTTGGGAACGCAGCATTGTATTACGGACGCGGTCAATCATCGCTGCGTTCCGTAGCTCGTTGGCAGACCCCGAGTCGGGACTTCGGTGCAGCTGAAAGACCAAGATTGGGCACCGTAGGTCAGATTTAAGAAGAGAAGGCCATTAGATTAACTCCTAAAAATTTTTTTCTGTAGGGGGACAATAAAAATTAACAAATTAATGATGCTGAAAAATTTTTAAAAAACCAAGCTTTTAATATTATAAACACAAGTCACAACATTTAATAAAAAAGCGCCTTGCAACCGACTATGAACTAACTGACTTGTTTGCTGTGTTGCAAAGTTTTAGTCAAATTAAAAAAAAAACAAATTGAATTTGACTAATTGCTACAGACATTTTGACATCTTTGCAACGGACCATGTATTGCTCCGATCACGATTTTAATTCCGATCGTGCCGCGGCACTATCGACACTCGATCGACGTGACGACATTTTGGATCGAATACAAACACCAGGGCATCATACTTACGTAGAAGTTGCTGTGCACGTTGTTTTCGCGGGAACTATTGTCCAATTGAGAGCGGCCTCTACGAGCGCTCCAGCATTCAATAGCCCGAATCCGAAACGCAAATCATAGTGTAAGCCAGCTCTGCAAATAATAAGATAAAAATAATAAATGATGTATAATGGGGGAAATTAAAAGAGACCCAGTTGACGGACCTACGTCATTTGTTCGGTATATGTCAATTCCATGTAAGTCGTCCAAATTACATAGATACACGATCTTTATCAACAATTATATTGGAATATTAAATCAATGTACTTTAGCGACATAATATAATGTTCTATTTTTCTGACATTACAACTTTAAATTTTTTATGGTTGGTTATGATTTAAGCTTAAAATAACATAGTTTTTTGTACATACGCATTGATTGACCAGTCGTTGTAAGAAGCTAATGGGGCGAACTCGGAAGTCCAAACAATAAGATGCTGAACATCCCTCCAAGTCAAGTTCGGGCTGGAAATATTTACCGAAAATTAACAAAAAAGTAATCTCCGCATAATCTCAACTACCAATTTCTTCATGAAGTTAATAAAAGATAATGAATTATTTTCATTGGATGCATTTAATTTCGGCAGTAAACGGCCTATAAAGAGTTTTGATGCCGAGAAATAAGGTTTATTATTTTAGGAGTAAGTGCTATATTACTTAGCCTCAAGAGCTAGTGCTATGATGCCAGTGGCCAGCGGCGCTGCAGCGGACGTCCCAGAGTGTCCAAACGTGCACTTATCATTAATGTCAGTTGTTGCCTGAAATTACATTAAAATACGTTATAGAAGTCACACATCTTGATACCAAAGTATTAGTTATACTCTAGACTATGGTACTTTACATAACAGCAAACATCATAATAAAGATTTAAATCGAATTAAAACTTAAAAAGTACATTAATTTTTAAGGGTCGTTTTTAGCCCGGTTGATAAGATATTCTCGTTTAACAGTCAAGATAATGAGAATTTTATTTGTGGTATATATCTTTCAAGTATATAAAATTTAAAGGTACATAGTGAATAGTGAACTATCAAAGCACCAGAAAATAATAGAAAAATCAGGCAGAAATGTAGCATGCAACATGTTATGACGACTGACGTATATATCTCCTAACAAAGGATTTTAATAAATTCTATCACCAAAGAGATAAAACGGGGAATGAAAACTTGTAACAAAATACTTTTATACGCGATCAAAAGCAAATAATAAAACAGTAAAATTGGGGTCTCTGTACATTTAATATTTTTACAAAATTATCAATGTGGGCGTGCTAAGGAACAGTAATACTACATATATCGACAAAAAACATGTTTTTTGTTTGTACGCGCTAATCTGAGGAACTACTGGACGGATTGGAATAAATCTTCTTTTGTTTAATAGCTATTAGGTCTGGGCAACATATAGGATACTTTTTCCCGGGAAAATGTACGGTTCCCGCGTGATATACGAATTTTAGCACAATGAAGTTTCTGGCACCAACTAGTTTATTAATAAGACCCCATAGTCTTTCAAATTACACTTACAATAAACTGGTCACTGGCTCCAGAGGAATATGCGGTGGCGAGGGTAGACGGACAGACTTCCCCGTACCAAGGAAACTTGCCTTGCTTTGAAGTACTGCCAATACTAATAGTGTAAATACTGGAAGAGTATCTGCAATTTACAAAATATTATTATTCATTAGTTTAATGATAATGTTTTTATCTTTTCAGATAAATTTGAAGAAGACAACGATAAATTATCTGTAACTCAAGTTTTTTACTATATTTTTAACGAAACAAATTCCTATAATTTGAACTAAGCTGAAACCTTATACATCGTAGTTGAATAATTAAGGAATTTAAAAAATCGGCATTGCCAGGCATGTGCAAAAATTGTTTGCAAATATTTGCTGCCAGCGTGCCTCAAGTAACTACCCAAAAATTGTTATCAGGCCAAAAAAATATGTCCGCTACGCCCAATCATAACTTTTAATATTCTCTCTCGTAATTTATGATCGCCTAGTAACAAGAGGCGTCAATTGCTACGCTTGTAACCCTTTCATATCCAAGCGACATCCTGCTGTCACGTTAATTGCGCAGTGTCATGCACTCAAATTGTAGCGAATTTTACAAGGGCATGGAAATAGGGCCGGATACCCCAAAAATACTTTATCTGGCGGCACGGGAGTGCCATAGCCAAAAATCATATTCGGTTACTACTAGCAAAAAAAAAGCACGGCTTTTTAAGGGCTCGCGAGATTTTTTAAATACACATTGGGTTTTCTAATGCGTTTTATGATTGTGACATATTTTTTAAACTATAATTAAATATAAATATAATGGATACAATATGTGGACACTCAGTTAGTGTAACTAAACGATTATTTTATATAATAAAAAATAATAATACCTTTAGAAGTACAATATTATTTTTATTTTTTTTCAACATCTCAATTCCAAGATGCCGTTAACGCCATCAACTGAGACAGCCAAGATAAATTTAAAATATTGGTTGCCTGAAAGAAACCGCTGCTGCAGACTGCAGTAAGGCCGCCGTTCCGGACATTAATATTTTTATCTTGTTAATTATGTAAATTGTTTTAAAATATTTATGTTAAAAAAATAGTTATTCATTTAAAATCAATTATTTAATAAAACTGGTGTTTCAGAGGAAGCTTTTGAAGCTCTCGTATGCAAACTATTGAGTTTTTGAGCACCAAATTTTTAGAGCATTTGGAAGAAAACATTTTACACACCATCTTGGCATGCGCAATAACTGCCGATTGTTTGTTGAGACTTGAAAGGTGTCAAAATAAAAGGATTAAAAGGAATAGTGCTTTACCCATCGCAATTGCAATTATCGTGATTACCACCGCCGTTGCCGTTCGCCCACACGTATATGACGCCCTTGCCACCACGACCCTGAAACATATATATCTCTCACTCACTACACGTAATATAAAAAGAGATAGCATGATTAAATTTTTAGTAGCGCTTCTCATTTTTTTTCAGACAAGCTGATTTGCTAGTTTTAATAATATTATATCTTCTTACATACTCACGTATAGTATGAAAGTAATAATATAATTTGATTAGAGTGTAATACACGTAACTGATACTAATACAAGTATTAGTTAAGACAAGCTTACCAACCTCCTCAACGCCTCGTCGTAAAACTTCCATGGCTAGTCGTCCGGGACCCTCCACAGTTGCTCCGTCGTCTTTAGGGCCCCAAGAACTACTGTAGATATCCACTTTATCCAAGGCGTATCCTTAAAACACAGTAATATATAATAAATATATTAATATTTATTTTTAATTTACTTTTTGATGAAAACACCAGCTAACTTTAACAAGCACTTAAAGACATGTTATCTTTATATAATCAATTATTTTTTTTTTAATTTCTGAACAAAAAATCTGTCATTTTAAGGGTTTCGTACCCAAAGGGCAAAAACGGGACCCTAATAAGAATTCGATGTGTGTCTGTCTATCCGCCTGTCCGTTTGTCTGTTTGTGCGTCTGTCCGTCTGTCCGTCTGTCCAGGCTGTATCTTAAGAACGGTAGGAGTAGCTAGAGAGCTGAAATTTTTACAGATTATGTATTAGTGTTGCCGCTATAACAACAAATACTAAAAACAAAATAAATATAATAAATAAGAGGGGCTGATAACTAAGTTATATTTATACTTTACTAATCAGTAAAAAAATTAAACAAAATTAATAATAAAGGTGGGCCCTCATTAAAAAACAGAATTGTTACCTTTGTTATCTCTACTAAGGTACGAAGCCCTTGTCGTGCACGAGTTTGTTGGCCGGTTTTTAACGTTCATATCTCTTTTAAAAAAATATTAAATTATGAAAAAAAAACATTTAGGGACATGCTATGCAGTAGCCTTATTAGGGAAAAAATTATAACTCTACTGGTATTATTATTCAGAGAGGAAAAAAAGAACAATGTATGGAAAAACGACCCTAATTTTTGGTAACCATTTAATGTTGTAAATATAGTGATGTTTGCGTTTTCTGTAGAACGGACAAAGCACGTATTTTGTTGGTGGTCGTGGGTGCTCCAATTTTTCGTGTTGAAAAACATAGTACTGTATGAATCGTGTTCTCCTAGTAACACGAGGAATGTAAAAACCTGTTGCAAATTCCAAGAGAGATTTTGATGGACCAACTGTTTTGTTTTGTTTTTTTTTATTGGTATTGATGTTACGTTATATTTTATACAAAATACTAGGAATGCATATGTTTACAGAGTATCTACATAAAAGAGAATCAAATTGAAGAGACGAAATATTACCGTGTGTCTTTTTAAATTCGTCTGCTGTGACTGCTGTGAGCAAGAGACCAATTTAATAATAAAAAGCAAAAGTGCTCGTACATAATACATAATATTAAATATACATAGAAACAAATAATAACACATTAGCTAATTGAAAAACTGTTGTTTCCTTGTAAATTACCTAAGAACACACACACATCCTAGAATTTTTGTTTTTAAATTTTTAGTTTACCTGGAAAAGCGGGTCCCATGGGTACCCACGTTAATTTTATAAGAATATCACATTGTCATTACAATTATTGCAGTTAAGAAGAGATTTGGAAAAGGAAAGGTTTGGAAAAAAATTGACTAACAGGCGAAGTGCGAAAAGAGCAACTTAAATTTTATTAAAAATACATTTTTTTTTTGCTAACTACAAAAATGAAACAAATGCCAAAAAATTTTAACACACACACTTTGAGCTTAGCATATTATGTAAAAGTTTCTCTTTTTTCCTCCTTAACACCTCCAGAAATCACAAACCGATTTTTAAGGTTTTACATTCGTTGGAAAGCTCGAGGCTTCGTGAGGTTTGTAGCAAAAAAAAAATTCAGAAAAAATTTCAAGACAAATTACGCGGTTGGAGGAGTCTCAGGCGCACTCGACGATAAAATTGGCGGAGTGATATCGAGTTGGCGTCATTTGAGCTCAACATTGCGATCACTTCTACTAGGAACACAGAAATCAAGAGGGCTTAACTGTACAAACATACCTAACGCTTCGGCTTCGTCGCGGCCCGACATTTGTGGATGTAGTAGCCGGACTCCTCCCACCTTGGCGCCCCATGCCACGCCTACTCCGCATTTTTTATTGTTGGCAGTCATCGCTACCTGCGTAATTGTTTAGTTAATCTTTGCTACTGAATAGTGATCCAATTTATACTCTTAGAACTTGTTTGATTAAAATTTACATGTTATATTTATTTTTGATACTTACTTCACCAGCACATCTTGTCCCGTGGGTGTTTTTTTCCCTATTGTTTTCTGGATAAGGATCAGGATCTCTGTCAATGCTATCCCAACTGATTTCTGGATCCTACAATCGAAGCAGAAATTACCTCTTAGTGTGACGTTTCGAGGCGTCAAAATATCCATCCAAGCGTCAAAAAACTCATCTTTTGCGTCACAGTCGTTGTTGGGGCCGCGATATTACTAGGAACGCAGAACTGGTAAAAAGTGGTTCATAGACGATAAAAAGCTGTATGTAGCTGTAATGGACAATGGTCAGTCAACGTTGGAATTTTCAACTGAATTTAGTATGTTTTTTTAGTTTCTTTTGTTTTTTTAATGTACTTAAATATTATTAACAGCGTCCAATGAACGATCACTACAATGCAATTGTGAACATTAATGCTACGTTTTCAACCAAACAAATTAGAAAGCAGCCTTCATAAGTTCGCACGACGATTCGCACGCATCTTAGAGCGATACCTGCCTAGACATCTTGCAGATCGCGTGTACCAGGAAAACATGACTTACGTAGTTGTTGTGAAGATCGGTATGGTTGTGTTCAATTCCATCGTCAAGTATGGAAACTCGAACTCCTTTTCCCGTGATTCCCTTCGCATATACCGGTAAAACATTTAGATCCAGACGGGGTAGATTATTATTGTTGTGTGTATCATGCTAGCAAAAAAGATTTTTTTTACAATATTATGTATTTGAATCCTCATAAATTCATTACCTCATTTATTGCACATTTACAAAGAAGGTTTAAAGAAGTTATGTCAACCCCTAAGAGGCCATAACAATATAATGCTGTGATGACAGATTTAATGACGTTCCCAGTATTATATTGCTTATATAAACATTAATTCATAGAAATCCTACGGGAATAACAAGGGTCCACGATGATCACACAGCTCAGACTTCTAAGCATTCAACTCTTGCATGAGCTTCTGTGAGGTTGTCTCCGGACAGACAGCTACTACCATCTTGAGATATGAATAGAGAAAGAATTAGAGAAAATATATTTTTTTAAAAAGCCCTTCTTGCTGCAACCAATATTTTTATTTTACTTTGTAATATTTAGTCGATAATTTAATTTATTGTAAATATTTCATTTATTTATTATATATATATA
>JAOTAV010000006.1:1916816-1928001 GCA_026546445.1 Cyclargus thomasi
GTCATTCTTTATATCTTTTAACCCACTATCGTAATAATTTGCATTCAATAAATTTTGTTTTACACGCATATTCCCTAGTATAAAGTAGTAAATAGAGAGGTTATATCTAGCCCGTATGCGTTTATTTGAAAACAACAAAGCCCCCAGCCTGTCAGAACTAGCCCGACTATATCCTAATCAGCTTATTTATAGCTTGAGTATTGACACAGGTGATCTAAACTTGCCAGACGCCCGCATAACATTATCAAATATCGAAATTGCTTGTACTCCATAGGGATACACATATTCAGCAAAAACATCATTATTTAATACTAAATGCGGCATGCCCACATGGTTGGGCATTTCAACTTGACCTTCAAAATAAAGAACACGTTTAAAAAAATAAGATGCATGTAAAACAAATTGAATGCAAATTATTATGATAGTGGGCTAGAAGATATACAGAATGACAAAAAAATCTTTGAATTGAGAAATAAGTAATATATTAGCGATTTAAGTTTTCTACCCATCTCTTTCTCTCAAAACGTAAGTTAGTATGAACTTTGTATGCAGCTTATAGACTCTGACGTCACAATCCATATCAGATATCTTTTTCTGTCTACTTTAAAGGCTTGTTAATTTGCTGATTTCAATTTTATCAAAACACTGACGGATGGATGGACTACATCGTTTTTCAATAACGATAGATTTCTTTTAAGACAGAAAAAATCACTCATACTCCCTTTTCCGTTCGATACTTTCCGCAGTAAAACTATCCTTTGTCCTTTCCTGTGTCTCAAAAAACCTGCAAAATTTCATTCAAGTCCGTTCAGTAGTTTCCGCGAGTTTGACGGACAAACATTTTTTAGTACAAGGAGGCAATTTAAAATTTTCACAGACAAGAGAGAAAATATTAATAAAAACTATATTATACAATAACTAGTTTTTTTCCCGCGGCTTCACTCGCATTAAGAATTATTTTCATACAAACTTTTAACCCCTATTTCACCCTCTGGAAGTAAAATTTCATAAAATGCTTAAACACGTATTTATTTATTTTAAATCATCAGCTCAGAAACATAATTTTACATCTCTAACTTAAGAAATGATAAACTTTCGTAGATTAGACAAAATATATACAAAGTATAACCCTCTTTTTACCCCCTTAGTACCCAATAAAACAATCCTACTCACCAAATTTCATGGGTGTTGTTGGTCAATTTAAGGTTTTTGGCGACGATGAATCAGTCAGTCAGTCAGGACTTGTTATTTTAGATGTTTAACAGTATATGTAATGTTTAGAGGAATTATTATAAAAACCTTTCTTCGGCTGCTAGCTGTACATTTCATATTTTGCTATTTCACGTGGAATTCCAATAAATCGTTTCTCCGAATTTCGTCTTACTACACTTATGAAATATTTTTTCTGATTAAAATATTATTATTTGTTGGCATTAAAAAGGACGTAAACATGTGAAAATATTTCTTGGAAATGCGTAAGAAAATCTCGAAAACATTTCACGTGAAGTTCAGGACAGGTCGACATCTGCTATTTAAAAATAAGTAGAGTTTTCCTTTCTAACGCTATAACTTCAGAACGCACGAACCGATTTCCACCGTTTGCATTTTTTGGAAAGGTCTCGGGCTCCGTGAGGTTTATAGCAATGAAAATTCATGAAAAATTTCAAAAGAAAAGCGGGACAACGGAAAATCATTTTTCACATGCAGTGCCGTGGTACACAGCATGACATCGACGCCAGTACGTATTTTTTGCGAGATTTACGAATTTACGCGAATGAAGCTTCTATCAAAAGCTAGTTAGTAATAATAATCATCTTAGGGCCTGTTTCAGATAGAGGCGCTTACAGATTGTCTATTTGTTTGATAGATACAACTTTATTTAACAGATTTGTACGGAGAAAATGTTGTGGATAGCCTAACAGAAATTTAACAGTAAGCGGTGAAACAGGCCCTTAATATATAAAACTATGAATTGATTAACTGACTGATTGACGAACATAGCACTGATCAATCAACGGGCAGCAAACCATTGGACGGATCTAATTTAAATTTTGTATAAATTCATATCCAAGGGGGAAAAATAGTGGGGGGGGAAAGCGCCGGGAATATGTATATAAATATATACATATTCCCGCCGCTTTCTGCGTAAAAATCTAGCTATACTTAAATGCGGTTACAATTATATTCAATTTCAAATTCTTCTTCATTAAATATACACAATCAATTTCATATATAGTTTAAAACAATTCAGAGTAAATCACGTCGTCTTATCCCATGCTAAGTTCAACTGAATAAGTTATTACCTAGTAATTAACAATTACTTTAATCCCCTAAGTAGGCACTTTAGTAATTACCTACGTAATATTATAATGAAGCCTTTGTTAAACCTAATAAAGCTTGCTTCCATGTTGTAAAACGAGTGCCCCAAAAGCAGAGTATATAATGTATATCTATGTACGACTATATTGTATGTGTCTTCAAAATAAGAATAACTAGAGGGCGCCCGTGATCGAAATTTGACCATAAATATTTTTCAATTGAATCACAGACTTCAAATTGGCAAAGAAACAAACTTCAACAATAGCCGAAAGACAAAAGAGTGTTTCGGGTATTATTATCGAGTCATGTCAAAATATTGTAGTTTGCGTGTTGTAGCGTGCGTAGCGTTTTATTTATTAATTAAAAATAATTAAAAAAAACTTCGTTGCGCAAAAATTTGTATATTACGCCGTACATTTTCCCGGGACATAAAGTATCCTATATGTTGCCCAGACGTAATAGCTATTAAACAAAAAAAGATTTATTCATATCCGTCCAGTAGTTCCTAAGATAGACAAAGTTTTCCGCTCGCTTATTAATATATAGATTAATAATTATGTAGATTTCTATGTTCCTGCTCCAGTCTATTTACTTGCCGAATTTTATTGTATATGGTAGGAGTGGTGAAATAGATTCCCCTTAATGACGCGAGTGACACTGGGTATATTAAAAGGCTAAATCATGCATATTCTTTATAATCAGCGATTACAAACGATGAAACGCAAGCACGATCGTGTAGGGGGCATACTCGACTCTGCTCGCACGGCCGCCTTTAAGCAACTCGTTGACAAAATACTACGAACGATTACATGAATGCGTGCAAGACAATCGTAACGATTATAAACTATCACACGATCGACAATCATCGCCGATACATAATCGGCGATGATGAAAAAACAATAAATGAGAGCCTGCTGCTCTCATTAAATTTTTTTTTTGATAGTTAGGTGGCCAGCGAGCAGACGGGTTACCTGATGGAAAGAAACTGCCTTCGTCCATGAACACTCGTAACATCCAAAGAGTCGCTAGTGCTGGCCTTTATGAGAGAATAAGGAATGGGAATAGGTATAGAGGGATTTGGGAAAGTTGGGCCACCGGTAAACTCACTCACTGAACGAAACACAGCACAACGCCGTTCCACGCCGGTATTGGTATCACTCCGTCCAAGCCGGCCCATTCGTGCCGAAGCATGGCTCTCCCACGACAACGAGCCTTTGCATTATGTACTTGAGATCGGAAACTGTCCCATTGGTACACGCCTGCACCGGGGTTTGAACCTGCACTCTTTCGAGTGCGAACCAAAGACTACGGACACTAGGCTACGGACGCTCTAAAATATCGTGTCGATTATTAACGATCACACGATCAACAATCATCGCCGATCATCTAGAGCCTGCTGCCCTCATTAAATGTTTTATCATAATCGTTTTTATGGTTTTTTTAACCATTGCTTTATTATTTACAGGTAAATTCGACTACGACGCGGAACTAGGGACATGCTCTATCATCCCAGACGAGAACGGGAGATCAGCTAAAACTGCTCTGTTCGTCATAGCCTTTATAGTACCCGCTCTTCTTATATTCATCTGCTACGCCAGAATATTCTGGGTGGTTCACAGGTATTGTACTTATTTATAATTATTTTTAGAAAATATAAAGCTAGGAAGCTGTTAAGAAATGACTATTTCCGCAATATATTTGTATATGATGTTTTTATAAAAGATGTATGAAGTTGCCATATAAGATATAGCAAACAGGATTTTGTCCCTCCAACTAGTATTAGGAGTCTGATTTAAAAAAATAGCATATAAATTATTCTTCGAATAACACACATTGTTATTTATAGCAAATACTCGCTTATAACTAACGCTTTTTCTCGATAAATTTCAATAAGAATAACATTTGCTTTTTACAAAAACTTAAATTGAAATACTCGTGTTTAGGACAAATAATCAATTTTTTTCCACTACAATTATTGTGTGATCTACAGAATTTTTGAGTTTGGAAGGTTTTTTCTAGGTTCAACTTATAGTATAACCAGACTACGAGTATATCTCTGTCGTCTACTTTTTGAGTTATGAGCAAAAAAAGCTTTCTTCATAAGTGAACTAACACAAGAATCATTTTTAATACCGTCCAGTACTTCCTGAGATTAGCGCGTTCAAAATTCAAACAAAGTCTTCAGCTTTATTTAGTAGTATAGATTTTCTGTGTGCATAATTACTAATAAAGCAGTAAATTAACAGACTAGAAACATATTCATACTTAAAGAAACACACTTTTCTTGCACTTGACTTTGTCGAAACCGGTCGTGTGTTTATTATAAATTTGTAAAATGTAAGAAAATATAGTGCAAAAAGTGCAAGAAAAGTGTGTTTCTTTAAGTATAAACATGCATTTCCACCATGAATCAACAGTACATCAATCAATCACATATAAAAACATATTTACAAATTACACATTTCGTATACATAGCTTTTTGTGTAGTGCGATTTCGACCATGAAATAGACTTCTGTTGACGCGGCAGGTGCTATAACATTTTCATGGTCCGTCAACGAGAAATCGAATCCCTCATCCGACAACAAAACAATTCGGGAGCTCGTAACACGCCCTGCTAATTTTCTGATAAACTTGCGTACGAACGTACGTAAGACAATGTAAATAAGGACCATCCATAAAGTGCGTCACATGTAAAGGAGGCGGAGAGGGGGTCATCGAAGTGTGACACGGTGAAGCAAGGGTCGGTTTTAAGTTTTGTCACGTCACATTTAAAATCGGGGTGGTTTTAATTTTAAGATAAAAAGTTTCCGAATTTGTGACGTCACACTGGTGTCAGAATGTAACCACCCGAGACAAGGGGAGAAGAGGTCGAAAATCATGAATTTTGTGTGACGTACTTTATGGATGGTCCCCAAGGCTTTATGGTTTTTATACTTGAGGAAATAAAATGTTATGGTCTTCCCGAGTCCACGTCGTTATGAGATTTCATTTGCAGTACAGAGTTTTTTAAATAAAAGGAGCTATAAACATGTTTATTCTGATGTAAGTTTATAGTTTTTTGCGTTACGTGAAATGATACGAGGATATGGTTATATATTATCTTTGCGAAAGTCGAAAATATTTGCCAAAAAATGTTAGATAGCAAATAAACATAGTTATGCATTCTTTATTTTAAAAAATAGGTATGATTGCTTAGCAAAGATACTTTATTTTCTGCGCGTCATACAAAGATAATTTACTTTCCAGTTCAGAGGTGCGAATGCGAGAGCACCAAAGGACCCAACACGCTAGCTCGGGTACACTCAACAATGGCGTCGAAAAGCGGTCAACTGTCAAGGACACTCGGGAGACGAAGGCGCGACGGAACGAATGGAGAATCACCAAGATGGTGTTGGCCATCTTTCTTTCCTTCCTGGTGTGCTACCTGCCGATCACCATCGCGAAGGTCGCGGACAGCCACGTGCACTTTCCCGGTAAGATCTGACAGCTGTCGCTGTCACTGTCACTGTCAAATACAACGGCTACAAAGCTTTGATACTAGATTTTATTTTTCTGCTACTTGCGGATCCGACTGACATTGTCCCGCCGGTCTTGGTTTGTGAATCTAAATCATTTAAACAAATCCCCTAAGACACACACGTCATTTTTTTTATCTAAATCAGTCCAGTTGTTTAATTTACTGACTAACATACGTATACAAGAAATGTATATAATTACGATATGAGTCAAATTTTAAGCAACATGCTCCCATTGTAAACTCTCAAGTTTTGTATAAAGCTTCCAACTTAATATTGAATTACATAACTTTGTGATTTTTTTATCAAATCTTTTTCCCAGTGTTCCACGTGGCCGGCTACCTACTGCTGTACGCGAGCGCCTGCGTGAACCCCATCATCTACGTGATAATGAACGCGCAGTACCGCGCCGCGTACGCCGCCGCGCTGTGCTGCCCGCGCATACCTGGCATCACCAGCGGTGCGTATCCCACGTCGCCCGCATGTCGTCCCACACGCTCGCTCGCCTCCTACATACGAACATGAAGGTATCACGAATGGTGATAGGATATTTGGGTTTTGTTTGTCTGAGTTGCACCATTATAATCACACATGACACCACACCACACAAGTGTCGCTAACTCAAATATGTAAGATTTTTCAAGAGATTTATTATTGAATACTTTTCGTATATTTTCCTACGTCTTGTAGACCTAATTAAGCTTAGTACAATATTGTAAATAAGCTTTTTATGTTCTACACTTTAATTTTGTTTAACTACGCTTAATTTGTGCATGGCTTTTAAAAATGCCCTAATCATTTCATTATCTATAATAAAATATTTTTCACTCCCTTCTCATTTACTCTATTACAATTAACTAGTTCTCAATTCTTTTAGAGAAATGGAACGAGCGTCACGGGTACAGCTTCAGCAACACACGAACGGTGCTCAGTCAGGTGTCCCTGGGCGAGTCCAGGGCAGACCCTCGGGGCTCGACGTCAGGACCAGGAAGATAGGGATAGGGTCCCAGGGACCCAGCTCACACATCGAGCTACGCACAGAGACGGTCACCACCGGCATAGAGAAGAACCTCTCTAAGTTCACCAGGTTCGAAATGGACCAATACTCTCACAGATGCTGACATGCCGCTAACGCATGACGACACCAAAGATTTTATGTTAATTTCGACTTTTATAAGAGATTTTTATATACCATTGCATTTGCATTAGTACTCTTAATATACATCCGTCCTGCTCTAGCGGCATGTTAGTATTTTGAACGTTTGTAAATAATTATAAGTGCCTTATTAGTGTAAGTTACTTTTTAATAATTAGACAATTGTAATGAATTTTGAATGGCTCGAATATTTATTATCTGACTAATTTATTTATTGTTATTTTAACTGTAAGAAACCTTATGCGAGATTGTAGAAAATAGGTAAGCATGATGAAAAATAAATAACTATAAGATTTTTTACACGCTCAAGAATAGGAGATTGCGGTATACAAACAGTATTCTTTAAAAAGTGTTGCCACTTTTTCGATTCTTTTCATAATATAAATATAAATATAAATTAATTAATAGTATTTGGCGTGTTAAGTAAAATAATTTTATTGTATTATGACATATAAAGTTACCTCTTATAGTAATATTATTTGAGTATAAAAGTGTTCTGAGATCATCAGTAGAAGGAACTTTTACAGACAGTAAAATTACAAAATCGACAAAAGTTACATGCTCGACCGGTCACAAAAATTGTTCTTTTAATAAAATATTTTGAAATCTTATGCAATGTATATTAGATGAGTGTGTATATTCATAAAGCGCGCTTTTAAGCTGGCCGAGCGACAACTTAGTCGAAACAAGAAATTTTTTGCATTATTAAGATTCCAGACATTCCAAGCTAACGATAAGTACACCTTAACAAGTGGTAATGATGTATAACAACCTAAGACATTCCAAATAATTATAATTTTTAAGTATAATGTTTCAATTTTCTAAGTACACAAATTAATTAACGCAGTCGCTAGCCGTTTCTCAGAAATTACGATTTTTTTTAATTTAATAAAAGATTGTTTTGTCGTAGGTTTTTGGTCCTTAAAAGCCACAAGGTGGTCACAGATCTTTTAATGACATTTTTTATGGGATGAAAGGTATTTAAAATTTTATGCTACGTCTTCACATTGTTGTTTATGCCTACCATATCCATATAATAAGTAAAAACTTTTTAGTGTACTACTGCATAATTATGTACTACGTCCCACGTACCCATTGTATACTTAAATCAGTATAATTAAATTATTAAATAAACAATCTGCTATTATACTATAACGTAGTCTGCGTATAATACTATTTATATAATAAATAGTACTATACGCAGACTACGATATAAATCCATTTGATCTGCCGGATAGGTGTTAGAATCTAGCACAAAATTATGGTAAATATTCCTTTATTATCCCTACGTCTGTGAGATGTATAAAACAATAAAATGTAATTTATAATATAATTTTGGAAGTAAGTAGTTTTTTATTTAGTATCAAAACTTTTGTCTATTGGGGACTGTTGAATGTTGCGTGTCAATGATGAAAATGTCAGAAAAGTGTTCATTGACCGTCATCCAAAAAATTTAAGAAACCAAGGCTTACCGACTTGCCAAAGATTACAAAAAACTGTGTTTATAACTTTGAGTTCCAAAACGTGTATATTTATAAGTTTGTTGATTTACTCTACTGTATAATATCAAGATTATAAAATTTAATTTATTATTAATAAATGAGATTGTTGTAGAATTGCACGAATTTTGAATAAATGCCAAATCTTTTACATTACACTGGTTTTATTAGTACGTGTTTATCTTTTATAATAAATCTTTATTGTAATCGAACCTCTTGCAGGCTTTATATAAGTTATCGGCGATGATCAACGATCATTGTGTGATCATGCAAGAATCCTCAAAACCATATTCGGCAAGCATCAAAACATTTCATGTTGCTGCTGTACATTTTTTTTTTATATGCTGATCACCACACTCGGTGTGCCGTGTAAAGTAACTTAGTGTATGAGTGAGTATGAAATCTTTCAGGTGGTGGTGGTCTCCCTGTTTTTGTTCTTAAAAATATAGTGGACGATTTCTAATAATAATAACACAGTTGAGTTTCTAAAATAACACAGAGAGTTTAGATTGTAGTTTTACATGCAGGTTCATATAATCTTAACAAAATATACAAAAATTACTGTATAATCCTACAAATAACACAGAAACAACATTTTATATAATATTAATTTCACATTTTACAAAAGATGGAAAATAATATTAAGTCTTAAAGCTAATGTAACAAACAATAATTGTTTTAGTTACATAAACAATGTGTTGTAACTTGTTTATAAAATCATTTAAAAAAAAACAAAGTTACATAATTGTAAGTCAACACTTTCAATATTATGCAGAAGCTGTCTAGCAAGCAGCCATTTTACACCCAGGATGTGCTGTCGTTGATAAAATCATTATTTTTATGTAAGCTTTAGCACACAAACGTTATTTTACGACTTTTTAAAACTTGTTTATAGAAAAATTTTGAACGTTTTCTGGGATTTTATTGTAAAGGTGTATACATTGACCCTTAAAAGATTTACTTACTTTACTAAGTCTGATAACCGGTAAATCTAACTTGTGCTTATATACTTTCGTATTATACCATTAATATAGAATTATGGAAATGTAAATCGTCATAAAAATGATGAATATCTTGTAAAAATGTGCGGCACCTGTGGGCTGGTCGTTAGTGTAGCCCGATTTCCTGCACTGACGACACTAATCACTATCCGACGGTCACCTGTATGGCCTGAAAAGGGCTTTAATGCTGAAGGTGAATTTGACGCCAATATGCAATACCAGACGCCAATATAAAAACTGGCGTGAAACGGCATTGTGCTGTGTTTCGTTGGGTGAGTGACTTATCGTACAGATGAAAAGAGGAATAATCTTAGAAGTGTATGAAGATCATTGACTGTTAGGCGGCACGAAGTCCGCCGGGTCAGCTCGTATATCATAAAGAAAAAAATAGTTTGAATTGATGGAAACACACCAATCAATGCCACCAAAATTACTAAACGGCTTTTAACGGAAGATACATAGACTGGGTATTAGCGTGCTCGTATATATTACTGTTCTGAAATCATTTTTATTCCGATTAATTCTCTCGTGGGATGAATCATTTGGTAACAAATTCTACACGGGCAAAACCTCAGGTAAACGTTACTAGCTTAAATCGTGTTACTTTTTATATGAAAGGGTTTATAATGAAAGAGATCAGCTCATGTCCATGAAGCTGGCTCATTTCGTTAGATACATTTTTGTAGATAATTTGTATGAATTTGTATGGGATGTAATCAGCGCTGTTGAGCGTTGAATGGGCAGGCGTAACGAGCGCATACGTGCGGGGGTTACACTGGAATACCTGTGTTTACACCGACATTACACGCATCGCCATCATTAGAAACTATTTTGTTGATTATAGCTACGGACAGATGATACGGTGTAGTCATTTTAGTTTTGGAAAATTACGCCGCGCTCAAAATTCTAAAAATGCTATATGATTTAATATATTGCCATTCTTTTGAAGAAATTTCTCTAACTACACAATAAAATCTGTGCCAAAAATAATAAATAAATAACGATTCGTCTTCTTTTGTGAAAGTATGTCGTCAGTGGACTAAAAACGTTTATATTTTTTAGTGTGTAAATATTTTGAAGTAAATTTTTTAATCGGGCCTTGGTAAATAATATTTCCAGCTAAATAATAACTCAAACATGTTAAATATTATCGTATTGGAAAATGATTTTAGGAATACGTTTGTATGAGAATTTCGATGGAAGGGCCGCTCTTAAGCTGTGTAGTGTGGTTGCTATGTTAAAGTTATCACTGACCAGTAAAACATGTATTGTGAACGAAACCTAGTTGAATAAAATAATTGGTCAATGATATTAATCATCAAAAAATATCCCAATTTATTTCCTCACTAGCTTTTGCTCGCGATTTCGCTCGGGTTGAATTCGGACTAGATGTTCTTCCAAGGCAAAAAGTAGATTACGTTACATTCTAATCTTTCTACTACTATACCAAAAATCATGACGGTTGGTTGAGTTCCATGAAGAAAGAACAAACACACTTTCCCATATTGATAATATTATTAGTATGGATCCGCGAGTAACACCGCAGGTATTTTGCAAAAAAAAAAATACACTCAAAAACTCCACCTCCTTTTAAAAGTGTGGCTAAAATAAACTGACATAATCCCATTCCCCGCACCTGTAACTCACCATAACGTTATGATTGTTCAGACCTCTCTGATTGAGGGTGTCTCCAC
>JAOTAV010000006.1:1928101-1973921 GCA_026546445.1 Cyclargus thomasi
TATATTTCCGTTGTCTGGTACCTGTAACACAAGTCCCTCGGGTACTTAGCACGGGGCCAGACTGACGTGGTATGAAGTGTCCGTGGATATTATTGTTATTATTATTCGAATCTCCTATGGAATCCGCCAAGTTTTCTACTTCCATTATTTAGGGCTAGGTAGGACTCTTGTCATTGAAATCTTTTAGCTTAAGCGGCGTATAAAAAGAGGAGATGATTTTTATGTACCTAACATAGAGGAAATTTATTCCTAGCCAGTTGACGGACCTTTAATTTTTTTACACCGCCGTGGTCTAGTGGTACAGAGCTCTGCTCTTCACTCGGGGGTCGTGGGTTCAATTCCTGCGTTGGAAACATGTTATTTCCAAGTTTGGTTTGGACAATGCAGGCTGATCACCTGATTGTCCGACAAGTAAGATGTTCCATGCGTCGGATGGGCATGTAAAAAGTCGGTCCTGCGCCCTGATCTCTCACCAGTCGTGACGGTCATCCGTCCCACTGGGTTATGACAGTAAAGGAAGAGAGAGTGCTCTTTTGTACTGCACACACACTTGGGCACTATAAAAAATACTCCTGCGTAACAGGCCTAGTTTCAATGAAACCGGCCACCGACACCGAAACCGGTGTGGAAGTTATTATAATTTTTTTACACCAGAAATGCATCTTCGCATTCCGCGGAGGATGAGGGAGATCCTACCGCGGATATGTAGGACTCGCTGTTGTCGGCAGGATGTTATTGACCACAGCCCTACCAACTAAAACTTGGTGGTGCACCCTCTCTCCGATGACGGAGCCACGGTTACGACACCGCTACCGCAGCCAGTTGACGGACCTACGTCATGTGGTCGTTCAATTCCATGTAAGTCGTGATCCGTCAGCTGGATTTGACAGAATGCGACCAAGTCACCTAGGTCCCCAATCTGACTTTGAATCAATTTATGAGGTCGGGAGAGTCAAACACGACATTCCCGGATTAAGTAAAGTTTATTACTGTCTTCTTACAACTAATAAAAGCATTGTTATACATACTACGCCACAAACTTCCCTGATAGTGACTTGAGTTAATTTTAAATTCGCCGTTGAAATCTCGCCGAGGCCGCTGGCTATAACTCTAACTCGAATGTTCCAGAACTACGGCAGCTCTCGCTGTCGCAACTGAACGAGATCTTCATGGAGCTAGAGGTCCTCATCAGGGAGTTCTCGGAGACGCTCATTGCGGAGCTGGCGCTACGAGACGAGCTGGAGTACGAGAAGGTTGGTATTCTACTTCAATTACTTGAAGTAATTTTATGGCGGGATTCAGGAAGGCACAAATGGGTCGACCGGAGAAGTAACGCCGCTTGTCCACCGCACGCTGACACCGCTAACGAAAAATTTTTCGGCCCGAAAAATGCCACTGTATGACATAGGCGACAGGTTTCATTTTGCTCTACGCTTTTTGCAAAAAGAAATCATTATTTACTAAACTTAAATATACTTCCGTTGTCCGGTATCTGTAACACAAGTATACCACGGGGCCAAACTAACGTGGTGTAAAGCGTTCATAGATAATATCTTCACATACTTTACATACTTCATCTGTAAGTATTTGACAAATTCTACATACTTCATCTGTAAGACATGTCATGTTGTGGATAGCCCTTATGACACTTAGGAAGTTGCGAAGCAGTCCCTAAAGATATTGAAATAATACAGGAGCTGAAGAACACTTTCATCTCTCTGCTCCTGGCCGTCCAGAACAAGCGGCGGCAGTACCACATAGAGAGGAAGAAGAGACCCGCCCCGCCGAGGTCGCCCAACCTCAACCATAGCCATAATGAGTCGAAGGTAATTTGTATTGTGTTTCACAGTAGCTCTACCATGACTTTCAAGCAATGGTATTTATTAATACTCGATACAGACTACGTAAATTTTTAGTGTGGCAAATTTTACAGCGCCTCTAGCGGTCACTTTTTGGAACTAAAATTGTCATACTAAAAATTATGAAGTCCATATCGAGTATATAAATACTCATGCTTTAAAACTACAGTTCGAAAAAAAACTGTCCTAATACGAGTTGGACTCGCGCACGAAGGGTTCCGTACTACTGAAGAGCAAAAAATTGAGAAACGATGTTTTAAAAGTTTAACAGCTTTAGCTTTACACTTCCTAACAAGCGATAGCGCGACATAGGTGTGCTGCAGCGCCATCTAGTACCAAGAACAAGAAATAAAAAAAACACGTTTGTTGTATGAGAGCCACTCTTAAATGTTTAATTTATTTTGTTTTTAGTACTTGCTGTTATAGTAAGCGGTAAAAATACATATTATGTGAAAATTTCAACTCTTACTATTACCGTTCTTGAGATACAGCCTGAAAACAGACGGACGGACAGACAGAGAGACAGACATCGAAGTCTTAGTAATTAGGTACTGTTTTTACCGTTTGAGTACGAAAAAAAGTACCCTTTTGTACCTTTTGAGCTCTTCTAGTATTAATTGAAAATTTGTTAAAAAGTGGAATTATGTTGTTTATCCTATAAAAGCACAGATAAAGCTAAACCAAGAAACGTTGCGGATTGTTTGAAAATAAGTCAAAATGTGCCTAATTGACTAAATTCGTTCCCAATGTTTCTACCATTCATTCATTTATTCATAACCTTACCTCATTTATTCATTTTGAAATTTTTTTTTTCAATTTCAGTATCTGACCACGGTGATTCCTTTCCACCTGGAGAACGGCCCGCCGGACAACCAGTCTCTACAGGTGCTCATCAAGAGTAAGTACACGATTTACATTAAATGAAATCAAGCTCCTTGATGACCAAAATATGACAGCGCAATTCAAAAACGGCTCAGCGCCATCTATCCGGCTGCTGTCACTTTTTCAAAAATGTTTTAGTGTATCTTGATTCTTGCGCATGAGATACATACTAATAAATAAATACGGAATGGTGCATTTATTTTCAATACCTTCATCTTTTAACCGACTTCCAAAAAAGAGGGAGGTTTCTCAATTCGACCGTATATTCTCTTTCTTTTTTTTATCTCAAAATAAAATCTTTTTACAGTTCTGAAGGCCATCAACGAAGACAGTCCCACCGTACCTACACTACTGACGGATTACATCCTCAAAGTTCTTTGTCCAACATAAATTATGTAATTATCTAGCTAAATACACGCGTCACTATTATTAAACTGTAATTAAACATTTCGGACCCAGAATAACTTCAAACTAAGACTTTGAATGCGAAAAAAGTGGTACGTCTATGTTTTATCTCTATCTCACATATTTATTTAGACAGAGACAGCTATATCAGTGTTGCTATGTTCTTGAGTATTTAAAACAAGTTCCTGAAGTTTGAAGTTATTCTTAGCCCTGGATATTAAATTAATTGTCTATAAGAGTGTTTTAAACAATAATTGTTAATTTGTTTAAGAACAGTTAGCTATTTCTTAATTTTAAAACAGGAGATTGTTACGTTACTTCAAGTTTAAATTTCACTAAAGAAACATCGATTTTGAAATTATAATATGTATATCAAATTTTTGGGTATTAACCTACTATTTCCTATTAAGGAACATACTAAAAGTTCATGGATATAGCAGAAGGGACCCTCCATTTTAGAATAAGTGACGCAAACTTTTCTCGTGTATACTTTGTATGGTTTAATTTTAACATTGCTAAAATAAACCAATTATGTATATTTGAATAAGACGCATTCATTGAAGAAAAAAAAAACAAATCAAATTGGCTAAAATTAAGTACGTAGTTTTATATCAGATCATTGTTGAAATATAAATCATAAGTCGTGCACGCTAAATTTTTAACTAAGCGCCATTTTAGAAAAATCGTACTGTGTTGCCATTACAAAAGTTAGTGATGTCCTGTTGCGATGCCATATCGATATTTTAATGTTTTAGTAATTTCGAGGTGAACATATTCTCAAAAGATTGTAATTGACATTTAAAATAAATTATTTATTATTTTAAATGCAAAAAGGGATAAATTTATAACTATTTGACTGATACCTATTTTTCTTGATTAATGTCCAATCCCTTTTAAATTATCCGTATTCTTTGGCGTTCTTTATTATAATACTTTTGCATAAATGAACTGTGATATCATGTAAATGTACTTTGTTAATTATTATTACTTCCTTTAAGTTTTTTTTTGCTGTAAACAATTTTAAGTAGATTTTTATTTTAATATTATTCTTTAGCGATTCTGGCTTCGATCGATTTGATGTAAATAGCGAAATAAAATGGAATTGTCACAAAAATATTTACATTAAAAGTGCTAAAGATTTTGTATATACGCGCTTCTTATTTTATGATTCTTTATGCAAGCCTCTAGATAATCACCCAATAACGATTTCATGTAGCGGTAGGATCTAGTATATTCGATCATTATATCTCTTCAGTGTTTAAAAACTTTAAAAATATTATAAAAATAGTAAATTATCTATTCCTCACACACCTTCTATTGTGCCTGAAGAAATGTAAAAAAAATGTGACATTTTGTTAAAAATTATTGTATTCGCGCATTGGTGTTACGATAAGTTTTGTGTAGGGATGCTACATACAGATTTATCGACAAATTGGGCACATACCTTTTAACAGGATGCCATGAAAAAGTAAGAAAGAGAGAGCTAATAAACGATTGTAGGTTTACGTAGCATCCTCACAAAATTGGACGCTGTGAAGTTGTAGAGTACGGTGCAATCGCAACTCACTTCACTGCCGTGTCGTGACTTCTTTCGGTTTCTTCTTGTCACAGCACTAGTAAATCATATTTAGCTATAGATAGACATAAATTAAATGTAAGTTTTATTTCTAGTCTTACATATTAAGTAATTTTTGTTTGTAAGTTCAAAAATGTCAGATAATTCGACTAATAAATTAACTATTTTTTAAGTTCTTATGAGGGCTCCACACAGCCGAAAACCTTAAAAGTTATACAAAAAGCGGTAAGCGATTTAGAATGTATGATCTCCCTTTATAATGACCAATCAGAACGAAGGTATTATAGTATTATACCAAAGCTAAACGAGTATTTTTCACGTTTCACAAGACATACGGCTGTGTGTTGCCAGCTACAAATAAAAACTTTTTTTAAAAATGTAAATATAAAATGAAAGGAGTAACGCGCGTATGAAGCAATAGTCGTGCTTTAGTATTGTGTTGTACGTGAATTTAATTGTAATGATTTTAACAAAAAATGTATTATAAATTTAAAATGCATGGATATGTTTACGATTTAAAATGACACGTTTATATATACTCTGTTAGGGTCGATGTGAAGCTTTTGTCGCACATTTTAAATTTTCATGTAGCAACACCATTTGTAATGTAGGTTCTGGATGAAGACTGTTTAGACCTGGGAGTACTAAGTGTTGTCTTCTAAAGCGACGTGTGGTTATTGGTCGAAATAAAGAGCTTGAAGTAAATTAATTGTTTTATTGATGAAATGAAATAATTTTTAATTTATAAGGCAACTGAAAGTGAAAAGTGGATTCTTAGAAAATACACAGTATGTATTGGGATTTACGCTAAAAAATAAATTGCCAAAGTCATGTTTGAAAGAAAGTAACAGTACAAATAAATTATCACTTTTCACTCTCACCGGTAACATCAACGGTCGTTAATTATCATAAACATATGATAATTAATTCAAACAAAACTCACTCTTATTGTAATTGAGGGTGTACTCTCTACAATGTTTGAAATTTTCTTTGATTTAGTGTATATTTTAAGAATAAAAGTGTACCGGATCGTTACGAGCCTCTATCCACCAAAAAATTCCTTAAGTTGCGACTTCGTCGAATTAAATTACGGCCGTAGGAATGCTTGCTAATACTTTAAACGCGAAGGGTCTGTCTGTTACATCTTCACACTAAAACCGTGGAACCGATTTTGCTGAAATTTTGTATAGAGAAATTATGAGTGCCGAGAAAGGACACAGGAAACTTTTATTCCAAAAATGTCTGCGTGATGAGCGCAACGGTTCAGGGCGTCATCTATTATTTTGTAAAAGTAAATACTATAATTATCCAATATATGACAAGTCTTTGCACAGCAGTAGGATAGTATAAACAAGTAAAAAATCATAACATATTTAAGTGGAAAATCAGATTAACGGTATTCCGGCAACTTCGCTAATCCAGTCGAGGAACCGCTGTACTCGTGTAAAGACAGACGGCGTGTCCACGTTACACCCACTAGCATCTACGAACGACGCTATACCGATCTGTAATTAATATTAGAAATAGTTATATTAGAAAAAAAAAACAACATTCTATTTTTATTTTTAAAGATATTTTTTTTTCACTTTTTTGGCAAAAAGTTGCCCCGTGCAAGTTTCTTACGCCGGTTCTTCTCCCTCGGTAAGAACCGGTGGTAGGTCAAAATGTAGACATTCTGAAAACATTTGTTTCAAATTTACTCAGAAATAAAATATTTTTTAATTTATTTATTTATAATATACTTCGAATATACGAGGTGGAACAAAACAAAGTAATGATACTCCAGGGTGTGCATGAGCCCCTTGTATTGAGTTCACTGTAAAAGTAGATCGTACAATATCCCAAGAAAATCGTTCCATTAGCGCTGCACTTTCAAGGTGAACTCTATAATGTAAGGGAAACATTTAAACGTCGACCTAAAGTGCACTTTAAGCTACTAACTTATAATTTAAACATTTCTCATGTTTAAATGAGCAGCGCTGAAGGAACCATTTTTTTGTTGAAGGAACCATTTATTACCAAAATATTCTCCTCGGTTGTGTTGTAAAATATCGTCATTGGTCCGCCGTTATCACCCTGTAACAATCATACAATAAGAGACTTAATAGTTATTTTTAACCCAATTCCAAAAACGAGGTTCTACGTTCAGCTGCATATTTCTTTTTATCAAATATGGTTCTAGTTTTGAAATAAATTTAATTACGGGTATTTTGATTTTGTTAAACGTACTAGGACTCAGTTGTTCGCGCGGCTTTAAGTGTGGGTAAGCCTTGTTTACTCGGACGGCGCCTGCCACATGAAAGAAAGTTGCGTATTTTGCGCACGCACATATAGTTACGCGCACACAACTGAGTTTAACTATCTGTACTGGTCTTCCCACTTACCTTGCAGGTGCCGGCGTCTATACTGAACCCGCAGACGGTGTCTGGCGGCAGCAAGTTGTAGTAGCTGGTGTTGCACAGCGGGTCCGTCATCACCGTCATCAACCGCTCACGTAGCGTCGGCGACACGAACGCCACGCCTGACAGAGACAGGGATAGAATAAGAAAGAGAGAGAGTATGGTTATACTCTTATTTAGTTTTATAGGTAAGGGTAGGTCAAAAGTATAATTGGCCGGCGGAGTCAGCAGAGTGGTGTAGGCTGCGAAGAGGACCTCCATCCCCATAAAACACAATAACTCACGGAGTCCATCCCACGCACAAAGCATTTTCTCGGTGCAAAGCAAAGGCCAACAGTACATTTAATTCGTTTTCTTATTACTCGATGGCGCTTTTCTAAATAATGGATACCTTCGCTGTGTTTTCATGTATTAAATTTGTGTTGTTTGACTTGGTGTCACTTTTTGTGTCATCGTTGAGCATTCGGGCGTTACTAACAAAATACACACTTTAAATAATTATGGGTATTTGAAGATTTCATGTAACGACCGTAGGAATCTAAATCATATTTATGTTCGTTACGTTGTTACGATTTTTTACCAGATTACCAGAGAATAAAGAGGTAAATATAGATTTAACCTGGAGCGGCGATTCCCCAGCCGGATACGAGGCCGCCCTGACCCGCGAAGTTGAACGACGAGATGTTGAGGTACGGTAGACGGACCACCGCTATTGTGTCTGAAACATTGTGCCTTCAGAAAAATTGACTTTCATATATACAGCGGAGCGGATTTTATTTACGCACAAGAAAATCACAGACTAGTAAGGGATACTACGTATAAGAAGATATAGTTTAAAAATATTGAACCACAGTGCATAAAAATTATTTTTTTCTAAGATTCATGTATTTAAGGCGAGGATTTCCAGCGCGCTTTTGGAGTGGACCTAAGGACATGCGTGCGCACAGCGAGGGAGTAAAATAAACATTTTATTTTAATTATGGATAATGTTTGGATAATTAGAAAAAATAGCCAATTTTTTATACTTAAATAGGCTTGTTCAGTGTGATTTAGAATAAGCAATACTATACTATAAAATTTGTTTTTGTACTATAAAAAATACTGGCAATATTTATTACTGATTAAAATATGTTAGCAACATATTTTAAAACAACTTCAAATGGGGTGAACGGATGCGTTTTTTCGGAAATCATCGCCTTAAGCACTTTTTTTCATTTATCCTCTCCGCTCCGTTTTGTATGCGCTGCTAAAGTGTTTCCCCTATTTCAGGAATTAAGACTTTTATTAGTGTACACCAATTTATTTCTGCCGACCCATGTACGAAATCTGCGACTCTCCTAGTACACTGCCGCCTGCCTACAGCGCCCATTCTAGGGCAGGAAGGGCAAACTAGCAAATTCCCCGAAGCGGCAAAATTGAGGGTGGCGCGGCGTAGGTGGCGAAAAATTGAAAGGTGTAAGATGTTTTATTATTATTCCCGGAGTGGCGAAATAGCTGGATCCTGGTCCTGGTTTGCTGCCACCTCTAGGCCCTGGCTTATACGGCCTTTTAAATAGGTCTATTACACCGCGCAATTAACAAAAGTTACCGGTAAGCTGAAGGGTGTTAGCCAGCTTGAGTAGAGCGAGGTCAGCGTTGAAGGTAGCCGGGTCGAAGTCCGGGTGCACCTCTACGTGCTCAACGTTGACAATGCGACGGCCGTTCTCGTACCGGTCGTAGAGAGAATGAGCGCCGAGGATCGCCTGAAGAGAGTTTTAAAAAAAGTAGAGATAACGTAGATACTTCTAAAAAACAATAAAAATGTTTTAATTAATTTTGATCTTAATGATAACCAATGGTGTGGTTAACGGACAGTCAAGAGATATTTTCATCATTTTTTATATATTAGGCTAACCTCAAAAGTTATTTGTACAATGTACACAGATACACACTTATAAACCTGCAATTTAGTGTAAAATAGATACTTATTTTAGAAAGATATAGGTACTATTAAATTGTAGTGTTTATCTAACTGTAACATGTAATCTTTGAAAGTATGTAATTTTGCTAAAAAACTTAATACCAAGAGCATGATATGCTAATATAAAAATTTGAGATGCTTTTTTCATTTATAAATGAAAATTCAAAATTTCTGATCACGCTCTTAGGCCGCTTAGTACTTAACTTTAGCACTGATGATAATTACTGGCCTTAGGTATAGTTAATGCTATGCAACTGTAAGTTTCTGTCTGTCTGTCTGTTACCTCTTCACGCCGAAACCGTTGAACCGATTTTGCTAAAATTTAGTACAGACAATGGACATCCTTTAAGTCCCGAGGAAGGTAATAGGGTTTATTTATATTTTATTCTAGGAAAATTACGAATTTTCCCGGAACGAATTGAATGCGTCAAGTAAAATAAATCAATACCTGTCCATGGTCGACCTTCACTCCGGCGTGATAACAGCAGTGTCCGGCTGTGAGCACCCACTCCGGATGTACCAGGGCGCCACCACAGAAACCCAACTCCCCTGTCGTACCCACACGGAGGTACAACGCTACCTGTAGTTACCCATAGTATAAATACTTCAACTCAGTTGTGCACGCGGCCCTATGTGTGCGTGAGCTTGCGAATATACAACTTTCATTCATGTGTTGTGTGGCAGTAACACTGCAGACTGACCGAGTTATCAAGGCTCAGCTACACGTATCAAGCCACGCGAGAGTGTGCGTTTTTTACCTCTTCATGCCCAACGCGGTTAACGATTTTGCTGAAATATGGTAGGAGAGTCTCGGGGAAGGACATAGGAAACATTTGTCCCAGAAGTTGTATGCTTCCCGCGCGTCGTCTAGTAACTTCGATCAAACATAACTAGGATTAACAGATCCCTTTAAAATTGAATAAAACAATGGCACCAAGACTTAAACAACAAAATTAAGTGTATAGAAAAATAAAACTTAATGAGTTAAAGCTCGCAATCGTATAAAAGTTAAAATCGCGGACTAGGAGCGGAATAGCGCCTAAGCACGGTTTTGCCGGTGCCACTTTTAGACGGTAACTGTGAATCTTTATAATATTTGATCGAAGCCTACTAATTATTAAGGAATCTTTTCCTGTGGTGGTGTGCGCTAATATCAACTGACTGAGAATAATAATGTAGAGTGTATCGTTTGAGTTTAAACACAGTTATAATGTTGACTATTTTGAAGCATAATTATACAATTGTGATAAATAATCAAATTTTGAGTTTCGCTATGAATAAGTAACAAATATTATGCCATTATTATGTGTCATAAAACATATTTATTACCTGAAACGGTCTCGTTTCTCGTTCACTGATAGCACCTCCAGCAACTCTAGCATTCTGTGCAAAACAAATAGTGTAATAACTAAATAAACAAATCAAAGAAAATATAATTTTGATCATTGTTACTCTTTTGATTGCTTCACAGAACTGTATCTTAGTCACAAAGTCGTGAGAAAATATTTTATCTATATCGACAATTTTTATCTCAGATATATCTTGAAAGTATACTTGAACCGACTTTCTTAACGCTTTGATAAGACTTAAATTTAATGTGATATGGCGCAGGAAATTACAACTCTTTCCAAATATTTTTTATTATTATATGAGTATTATGGCATTTTGTGGATATATTGTGTGCAAAGTAATAGTCGAAAACTAAAAGTTATTTAGAGATAAGGGTGGAATAAAATAACAACACAATTTATTTGAAAACATCGTTTATTTTATTCTTTCTCAAAAAAGTAAAATTTTAGAAATAAAATATTGAAATAAAACATAAGTTATACATGCGGAAGCGAGACGGACGACCGAACCAAAATGGCCGCTGCCGCGCCGGCGCCCTAACATCTAGCAAGTGAGGGTACACATTACGAAAGTAACAATTTGTGAAGTGTTGGCAGTAAAATAATTATTCATATGAAAAATACAAGCGTCAAGCGTACTTACAACTCGGTAATACTACGACATCGCCGCGACAAACTAACACCTACCCCCTTAATATTACGAGTCTAAGAAGTCTGATATAAAATCCAGAAGCGGCTCTATACAGCGACGTCGAGTATGGGAACGCGGACTCACTAGCGATACGTATCTAATAGTATAATTACAGTCAGATGTTTATCGATAAAAAATTCATGGGAAACGTGATAAATGCGATTATCATATCGAAGTCCAAACCACACCTCCATCCGCAGATGCTTGGTCAATAGTTACTCTAATAAAACATCTAAGTTCTCATCTTATATATCGAACATTCCGACTGACGTGAATCTTCGGATTATAAGTATATAAATAAATAATATATATTCTCATCTCAGTTAACTATACTACTCATAAATAGCGTCGCATTTAGAATTTCTATACGTTCTTTATATCGTTACAACAATTATTACAAGGGTGGGCTCATACCGTACTCGGATATATTCTTTAGTGGGGCGGGCCCCGCACAATAGATACACTTTACGAAGGCAAACGATCCAAACACTCAATAGAACAGTCTTAAATAACGTTTGTACGCAACAAAATAATAACAAGTCGACAGTCGTCGGTCGGGCCGCGCTGACACTATTTCATCATTGGCAAAGCTTACGCGAGCAAGCGTCGAGAGAAATATGCGACGTCACTCCGGCGCGTACTGTGGCGTGCGCGGCGCACTGAGTACGGGGGGACGCGGCGTGACCACCCACCGGGACCGTGACCGCAACCGATAAAAGTTAATAACCGTAACCGTATATGTATATATACTATGTGATTACGGCGTTACTAGCTCGGTTGCGTTACGGTGCGCCGGTGGATACCCGGCTTAATGAGAAATGTGATGACGGAACTCGAGAGCGGCTGTCCATCGCCGGTGGAATTAGCTGAAAAGAAAAAAGAGACACGTTAAAATCTTCGTCAATTGAAACTGTGTCGTTTCTAAATTATTTATGTTAATAGGATCATGCGTACATTCACTAGCAATGATAGTTTAAAATTCATATGTTAGTAGAAAAATATTCTTAAGTAATAAGTTATCGTTAGTGAATTGACATTATCAACAAACGCCATTACCTTTGCCATCATAAATGGCATAACATGATCTCGTAGCAAACAATATGAATGCGACGATATTATAAACTGTTTTCAATTATTTTACATGCAGTAGAAGGACAAATAAAGCAAGGCGAAAGGACGGTGACCTCTTTTTGACAGATGTCGCTTTACGTACTTTAGGAAAATACGCATTCGGTGTGAGACAATACATTATAGGGATGTCGAGATCCGTGATTAAAAACTTGCAATGTTAGGGCGAGTAAAGAAGTCAGATGCGGACTCTTCTGGACTGTGAATGTGACAGAAGATTGTCAAAGCAAGACTGCAAATGGCAGGTCAATGGACCTGACACAATGGTGTCAGTGATCTGAAATCCTTATATGTAATGTTAGGGCCAGTGTAGGAGCGAAATGCGAACTCTTCTTGAGCATGAAAGAGACAGGAGATAGTCAAAGCGAGACTACACAGGGGCGTCAGGGTCAGTGATGTGTGATCCATACGTGCAATGTTAGGGCGAGAATAGAAATGTAATCGTGCGGACTGACTTCTTCTTGAGCGTGAAGAAGGAGCGGCGCTTGGGCTCGGCGTGCTGTGCGGGCAGCGTGTGCGGGCGCGGCGCCGGCGCGTGCGTGCGCGCCCGCAGTGCGTCCAGCCACGCTCCCATCTCGGCTTCATCGTGCGCCTGCAGCAGCCATTCCGCACCGTTGGCGAGTCTGAAATACAAATTGCATTACAAAATGACCCACAGACATCAATATGATTTCCTTTTAATATAAATCCTGAAATATCAATATATCCCCATATAATATTTATTTTAGAAAAAGAGCTTTATTGCTGATTAAAATTACATGTTTTAGTAGCGCGCGAAACTGCACAGCAGTTTGGCGTTATTATATGATCCAGTGAAATTAGTCATTTACTTTATATATCGAATCTTAAAATAATCTTTTAAGACTAAAATTTGCCAAATCGTTTTAGGTGTCCGTTAAAGCGCTCTTCACGCCTAAGCTGACAACACGAATCAGCGCCACAATCCGACGGCCTATGTGGATCGAAACATATCGGTGACACGTACTCGCACGTGTGTCAAATGTCGGCGACGTTGGCGGTTTGGGTGAGCAGTGTACTTAAGACTGTCAAAAGTGAGTGAGACATTTACATAGTCGATCACGTGATCTAGTCGTACGATTGTAACGTAAGCGTAGCGCAAATTAGAATCGCTTCGAAGCGTATGCCATTTGTCTAAGCCTGGGCCGATTTCGATTGTATTCGTATCGTATACACACGATTGAAGTTAGGGAGCGCCGAATGAATCTCGCTCTGGAAGTGGGACGTACCTGACGCGGAAGACGTGCTTCTTCTTGGTGTAGTTGGCGGCGACCTCGACGACGGCGCCGTTGAGGTCGAGCGGCGCCTCGCCCCGGTAGCCCTGTTCGGGCGCCGCGCGGTACGACTTCTGGTCCTTGTAGAACGACATGCGACCGTCGCGGGCCACCACGTACACTTTGTCCCACGATCTGAAAAAAAAAACAGATGTTATAGGTATATTATTACTGGACCGATTTTGACGTAGGACATCGTTCGCTTGGTTCGCAGTATCTTTATAAAAATGACAACTACATATATTGGGTTAACATAAATATAATGCTTTTAGATAGAGCTGACAACTAATGATTATGGTATAAGGCAATATCTTTCGCTTAAACTTTTTTGGTATATTTTTCTGGAAAAAAAGTATTCTAGCCCCAGAACTCAAAGTATCTTAACACCTCGGCAAAATCAGTTCACCGGTTTGGGCTTGAAGAGGTGACAGACAGACACACTTTTACGTTTATAATATTAGTATGGATTGATCGTTATAAAGAAGCTGTATTACCTGTTTGAAGCGCGTTTAGCGGCGGATTCCCATTCGTGTTTGCGAACCAGCGTCCCCTCTACACCTTCGTCTTCGCCTACAGGACTGGCGCCCTCTGAATTATAAATATAACATTACTACACATTCGTAAAAACAGTAACAAGTACTACCAGGGAAGTTAAAGCAGAGCCAGATTGAGGATCTAATTTATTTGGTCGCGTTATGCCAAACCTTCCGACCAAATGATGTAGGTCCGTCAACTGGCTCTCTTTCAATTTCTTCCGTGGTACCTAGCAGCTACTATACTACAATATCATGACTGTTTAGACTCACTAAGTCTGTGATAGTACGGTGTTACAATCATGATATAACTAACCTAAATTGTGATAGGTTTGATACTTAAAATGCAATGTACGGGTACAGTTTATTTAATAAAAAAACATTTAAATATCATGCGCTCGACACAAAACACAGTAGCACACACAAAGCAAACATCGCATTCTGTTGGAATAAAGATTGCTTGCAAAAAGTTTATAAAAGGCCCTTGTTCTTTATTGATGCGAAAAATTTCTCTGTTTTCCTATTTTCATACAGCATAAATGCAAATTTATTTCTTGTTGAATCCTTCTATAACCAAAATAATATTATATATATTATTTTAGTTATAGAAGAATATTGTGTCGTTTTTTGTGTGAAATGAAACGCCGAGTTCGTTCAACAAGGAACGAAGTTCGTATGTTGCATAGAATAGTAAAACCAAATGAATATTTATTCCAACTTAGTTTTGTAAACTCATGATTTTGAAAATATGTGATTGGAATGTGGATATGCAATAATTACAGCACCAGGAAAATGATAAGAAAAAAATATTTACAGGAATGAAACTTTAGGAATTTGCAATTTTCTTTTCAAGGTTTTCTATTGTTAATAACGTTTCGAAACTGAAAATAACATTATATTAGTGATGTTCCATAACTTTGGTAAAAAAAACTATGAATTAAAATTTAAGTCCCTTTGATCTTTAATAATATATCTGAAGTTACTTCTACGCTCATAAAATTTGTTCAGATTTTAATTTACAAAGTTCTTTGTAGAAAAAAAACTTTATTTTTATGTCTTCTTTTCTGTCGTTTCCTTTCACATGTTTCCAAAACCGTTACCTTCGTCGTCGCTGTGCGGTGAGCCCGTCAGAAGTTTCTTGGCGGTGCGCCAACGGAAGCTTCGGAACGGAGACTTGCTTCGGGATCGCGTCTTCAGCTTACCGGGGGACGGCGTCGCGGGGCTCGAGCTCGTGCCGGCCACTAGAGGGGGGGAAGGAGGAGAGCGAGGAAGTATGGAGGGAGTTGTGGTGAAGTCGAGGAATTGGTGACAAAGAGGAAATTGTGGTAAAGTCAAGAAAAATGTGGAAAAGTAGAGGAAGTCGCGGTAAAGTTTATAAAGTGATGTAGAATAAGCACAAAAGGTAGTAGGAAAAAATGAAGAAGTTATAAAAAGTAATGGAAAAGATTTCGTCAAGAATGAGTCGAAATGGAAATTTACATTTGATTAGATATACACAATATGCATATGGAGGTCGGAAGGGATAGAAAAAGGATAAAAAAAAAAGAAAACAAATAATTCAAAGCAACATAAAAACAAAATGGCGTCGCAGCAAAACAACAAAAGCGAACCATGCCTTATATTAACACATCTAACACAAATTTATCACACATGCTACTGGGACACTGCGCACTATTAGTGTTCTTAACAACAGTTTACTATGTTACGTTGTTAGGTCTAGAATAAACCGATTCAAAGTTTCTTGACAATAATTTTTAAGGTTTCTAAATAAAAGAAATATTTGCGCGGGGCATACCTTTACAAAGTTTACATGATTGACATACTGAAGTCAAATTAAATTCTTCGTTAAGAAGTAAGGTGGCCAGAGTAAAGGTAAGATTGCACGCAACTGGTATCATTTAATTGTTTCAATGTTGTCTGTGATCAACCAATCTTATACAAATATTGCATGATTTTTTTCTTCCTTTAAACAAATTTATCGTTACTGAAAAAAGATGTAGTCTTATTAGTTCTTTGGTAAAATTGAAAACAACAAAGTTACAACCTTTAAAGTAGTCAAAAAGAAAGAGAGATCCGATATTGATTGTGACATCAAAGTCTATAAAGCTGCAGACAACATTCTGAGAGAAAGAGAAGATATTCTCAACAGAATACAAATATTTTTTGTCATTTTGTATATCTTCTAGCCCACTATCATAATTATTTGCTTTAAATAAATTTTATTTTACACGCATGTTCTCTTTTGAAAACAAGTTTACTCATAGCTTTTTATATAGTTTAGAGCAACACTTAAAGTCATGAACTACTTTGAATCAGTTTGCACTACGTCGTTTATCCGGTATCTGATATTTTTCGACAGGAGTTTATCTTTTCGCCAGCGTCGTTGTTTGTTCAACTTTGACGTCAGACAAACAAAAGCTGCGGTGTGAAACAAAGTGATGATACTCGAGGCTGTGTATCAGACTCATGTATAGAATTTACTTTATATGTAGCTGTAGTACTGGAAGTCTAAATTTTTCAACTTTTGAAATAGAAAATTTGTGACGCTCGAGAGCCCATGCCAACACAAAAGCCAATTAAAAAACACTGTTACTTCTACAGTACTTTATAAGGGACTTATGCACATCCCTCAAGTATTATCATCGCTTTGTTTTATTACGTCTTGTCTTCGATCAAATATAATATATATTTACAGTTGCCATCTAAAAAGTGGCACCGGCAAAACTACGTTTAAGCGCTATTCGATTTTAACTTTTTTACGATTGTGAACTTTAACTCATTAAATTAAGTTTTATTTTTCTATACACTTGATATTGATTTAAGTTGTTGTGTGTTTAAATAGTCTTGGTTCCATTATTTTATTCAAATTTTAAGGGATCTGTGTTTATTAGAAATATTTGATCGAAGAGTCTTGTAGATAACCTGTCAAAGAATCTCAAATACCAGTCACAAGTACTCACTGGACATGCGTGCGGGCTTAGCCGGCGTCTGCCTGGCGCGAGGCGACTCGGTCGCGGGCTGCGGCGACTCGCGACTCGGCGACGGGGCGGGGCTCGCTGCATGCATAACTACGTGCTAGTTACGTCTATCTACGTGCTATGTATATGCCAGATTAGCATGCTACGTTCACGTGCGTACTGAATATTGCCTCGAACAAAGAGACGTACAGTTGCTCAACGACAAAACAATCTTTTACGTCGTCAAAGTTAGTGTTTTTTATCGGAAATTTTTGGTCAAGAGCAATTTTCACAACACACAACACCGACAAATACAACGTGCTAACATCAAATTCAACTAAAATTAGTAGCTACAAACTAACCTACCTAACAAATTACTCTCACGACAATACTATCAAAAAAAAGTATATTCTAAAACACATATGACGGATTATATATAAGCTGTAAAAGTATATAAGCCTGGAGTATATACGAAAGCAAAAATTAAGCCATGCATATATAAAGCAATATATTAGGCGAGTGGTAGAAAGCTTCACCTACCTTTGGTAGAATATACACAGCGGAAATTGGAAACACTACACTAATACATTGTAGACGTGTACAGAATTGAAAGTATCAAACCATCACCTTGGAGTAACATCGGTAACACTTATGATGACGACAATAAGATTTATTCATTTTAATAGCATCAGGTTCTTGTAGCGCTTGCGAAAAGCAATTTTAATTTTTTAAACGCTTTTTTAATTTCAGCAGACTCGACGGCTTCGTAGGGTTTAATAAATGAAATTAAAGTATATTTTAGGAATATGAAATACTGCTCGTTCATCAAAGGTTTTGGCATATGTCAAACACCAATGCAACTACACCCATGTAAGAGCCTCTCAACACTAAGCGGATTTGGTACGGAGTGAAGGGTGCTTGAGAATGACATTGACAGTAATTTTCCTAAAACTACTGTCAATGTCATTCGATAACTTACTTCATTCCGTATCAAATCCGTTTAGTGTAGGAAGGGTCTAATAAACCTTTTTATGAGGGCGAGTCGGCTTTTTAATTTGGGTTTTCTTTTAGACAAAACCTCTATCCGCGATAGATGATAGTCAAAGATATCAAAATAATCGTAACAAAGCCCAAACAATATTATATTATTAAAAAGTTATAAATATGTTATAATGCAGATTTTTTGTCTGTCAAATTTTTATGAATGTTTCCCAAAACCTGATGATATTATGATACGAAGGACACATGATAATGACATTTAATATAAACATAAAAAGCGTGAATTATACGAGGCATATAATATCAGTGAAAAGCCTGCTTCATTAAAGAGAACAGAAATTCCCAAGTGGTGTCTCTCTCACACTTATAAGAAATGAAAGAGACAAAACACGAGAATTCAAGTGTTGTCTATGGTTGTAAAACAGACCTGAATATAAATAAAGTGCATTGAAAAACCACTCAAGTGGTTAATGTATGATGACTGTGCATATTATTGTAATACATAAAATAAACGACATTGACTCCATCACCTACGTAAGAAAATCTAAAGAGTGCAATACTGAATATAGTGTTTGAAGGCTAAGTCTAGAATCTAGTAATCTAGCCCAATCCTGTCTAACCCGCGTGGCTAGTTAGAGCGCAGTGATACCCGACTCTATGACAGGGCTCCTCAACCTGGGGCGATTATGAAAATGTTCAAAATATTATTTGTTTGAACCGTTCACACCCAAATGTGTAGCGGAAATGTCTAATTAACAAACATATGACGCACAAGAGTTGTTGAATGACACAAAATTAAATTTTCGAGGGTTTTGAAAGTTTTTCAAGTGTGATAAAGGTTGGGTAGCCCTGCCTCGGCACATGCGTGTTGCCGGGTAACGTACATAGGTAAAAGCGCTCCGGTTACCTGGCTGCGAATGCGGTCGGTCCTGGGCCTTCTCGGCCGCTTTAGTGGACGTTCTCCTTACGACTACGCGAGTGCATGTGTGGACAACACATCGGTAAGTAACGTCACGACGCTCCGTACACAAACGAATGTCGACTCCATGAACACGCTATTAAGGCTGCTTTTCCAGTGAAATAAGCTACGCCACTATATAAAGAACCAAAAGAATCGCTTCTTTTGGCTGGTGGCATATTTCGAAACCGTTTTGAGATTTAAATGAACGAACCGAAATGCCAGGATCTACTATAACAAAGTAATTTCACGTTTGTTATAGTAGATCAGAGTACTCTTACAAACGTGAAAAGACGTTGTAAGAGTGCGGTCCGGCACTCTCATTCGATCGTTTTAATCGCAAATGGTTTCGGAATATGCCTCCAGGCTTCAATCATCCTAGCGATTCTATTGGATCTTTGAAAACACATCAGCAGCATAGTTCAGTTTCACTGTGTTTCAAACAGCCTTAGTTGTCGCTTGTGCATCAAGCCAGATTCAAACCGTATTCAACTCTATAGTTAGAAAAATAAAGTTGAATACCATTTTGGAGACTCGAGAGCCAAGCCGTTGTATCCACGTGCACAAGATCGAGTATCGTTTGTGAACCGAGCAAGCGATAATAAGGAGTAATCGACATGTAAAGCGGCAAGCGATGCCGTAAGACTAGGCGTTATCGCAGTGCGAACGTGCTAAGTCTTTTTGAAAAAAAACCCTATCCTTTATCTGTACTGGTAACACTAGAGTTCAAAATGTTAAAATAGCAGGCAACATTCACCAGTTAATCGGTGAAATTAGTGGAAATATTATTTGTATTATCGAAAGGTTCGTTTTGTGCGAGATCTCATGCGTGCTCGATGCATTCTGTGGTTCCAAGTGGGGTTAAAATTTTGAAGAAGTCCGCTATTTCTCATTCGAAACTGTTCTATACCATTTTAAATTTTTTTACAGTATTAAATAAGTTTGTAAAACAAGATAATTCAACAATGCCATTATGAGGTTGTATTAATAAGTTTTTGGATATTATTATCTTATTTTAGAAGCTTATTATATTATATAACACAACAAAGAATCAAGACATTACTTTCTTGTTAGCCTCATCTAAAAATAATAATATTTCGAATGACTTCTAACATTAATCAGTCTTAAATCATTCTTGATTCGTCATTGATCAAGTTATTAAAATTGCTTGGATAAGAATTTCGAGCATATGTACGTGTCCATTTTTTTTATATTTCAATCTATAGGTCATTGACAAAAGAGGTTCAAAATCTGGCCCTTCTCGTAAGACAAAATATGACCAGTTTGTTTTTGACTTACGATTTTGTTTCCGTGATTGATAAGATAGTCAAAACCACAAACATATTTTTTGGTTTACTACTCGTCATGTTCTGTCTTTTGACTACAAAATCGGGCTCAGTTTACATTCGGGAGTTGAATTTTAAAAAAGTACAAAAGAAATCGTTATATCAAAAGTCCCTAAGTGTCAATAACTCCAAAGGGTCAAAACGTTTTGTACGTTTTTTCTAGTACCCCATAAGAGGCATTAAAGACCTCCAAGGCCTCACTCTTGGCTTAGCATATGGAATCAAGAAGGTCATTTTCATAGAAACGGACCGTACGCTCACATAAACAAAATATCTGAGCTGGTTTATCAGTGCGCAAGTCGAGGCTCATAACTTTGTGTTCGTGCGGCGCATAGATACTACGGGTAAACCCGCAAGCCGCGCGCGTTCCAATTCTTTAAAAATGACCTACTTCGTTCTATATACCCTTTACATGGTCTCCGAGACCTCACACTTAGTCTCCGAGACGTAGGTCTCATACCTTGAGGTTGCGGTTCGGGTTCGGCAGTATCAGTGGCATCGCGGGCGGCAGCCTCGGCCGCCTCCCGCTCAAGACGTTCACGCTCCGCTGCTTCGGCCGCTTCTTGTCGTCTCTTCATCTCTTTCACTTCGAACTGGAATAGTGAGATGGAAGATTTTTAGACTGTTGTACATGTTTGTGTGTGTGTGTTTGTGTAGCTTTAGCGTCGTGTGCGTGATGCGTTAGTCACATATTATATTATTAGATAAAGTAATTAAGGGACTATACCGATACTATTTTGTAATTAAGTACACTCATTTCTATATATAAACTAATAAATATCTTTTAAAGAAACTTTATTCTAATAACAAGTAAAAACGGGGGCAAACCTCACACTTTAAAGATTTTAGACTATGTTTCTTGAATAAAACAAATATTAAAATATAATTTAATTTGAATTTATTAACATAAAAATATCAGTACAGTACCCGGCCAAAAATATTGTACCTCAACATATGGCAGGAGAAAATCGGCTAATGTCAGCTTCGTAGAGCGTTATCTCTGCCGCACATTACGTATGTGACGTTTTGTCAGTTGTTGTTCAAGTGAGATACAGTGCGGTCGCGAATATAAATAGAAAGCGGCGAGCACATGCAAGCTCATGCAATAACTAACCGTCACTTACAAACTCATTGGCGTCAAATTCAAATATCAGACTGGGAGATAGAGGAGAGGAAGGAGTTAAAGAAATAGTTCCTTCATTACTTTCCCCAGCACTAGTCTTTCTACCCTTATCAGAAGACAATCTCCTTGATAATCGTCTCATTTTCGACATAAAACCCGACTTCGAATCGTCTGTGTTATCGAAGAAAACGGAACCATTTTTGGAATGAGGAGATAGAGGACTTCTTGGTGTAGATTTTCTGTTCGACCAAAGAAACGAATCGTTTTTCGGCGAATTGACTTCTATGTCTGAGGATTTGGGTCTATTATCGTGTATTTCGACTGATGTACATTGTTTAGACTGAGAAGGTGGGGGAGTAAAGGTATAGTAGGAATCGTCAGGTTTGTCCCACGGTTGTACGGGAGGCCACAGTTTCGCTGCTCTGAGTTCAAGCTACACAAGAAACCAATCACCACATTAATGCAAAGAACACATAAAATAACAAGATAAACGTGCAATTACAAAGAAGAAAAGAAAAGAGTGATTAAAAATAAATGCAATTCAACTAAAAAAGTAACATTATCAAACAATACTGAAATTACAATCGAACATTAATGCAAGACTTAATTATCAAGTATTTTTGCTTTAAATATCAATTGTAGCGTTAGTCATTACACAACCTTAGCATCTAACTGTCGAGTAAAATATCCTTGACATAGCCCCCAAACATCCACCACACCACACCATCGCCACATACAAATTATTAACCCAAACAGAAAAAAATTGTTATAATCAAGAATAGCAACTTCTTTTTTGAGTGGCAATCTTTAATGTTTATTTTATCTTCTTAAGCAGTAGACCATTTTTTTTCTTACGGTTCGCAAAATCTTTCAGACGTTTAAGAATGAGTACAAACTGAGTTAGCTTTCAATAAGTAATTATAGTGTATGACTCTCTAGTTATAAACACAGCATGCATCATGTTCTAAAACATCATATTCCGAAAACATTGATTTTCCACACTTGAAATACATATGAAATATAAGCTAAACTATATACATCTGTAGACCCTCAACCACAGAATACATACCGTGGTGAGCCTCTGCAGCGCGCTGAACCTGTCTTCCTGGGCCGCCGCCGACTTCTCGAAGGCTTCGTGCTTCTTGATGAGGCTCTCAACCTCGTCTATAGTGTGTCCGAGCTCCTGTGACATGAGGTACGGTTCCTGTGCGATCAGCCACGCCTCAGCCACCGCCGCGTCGCGCGCGAACTGGTACACTTCCAGGACTGTCGGAATATAGGTACATACATGTTAGCTAAGGAACGCCATATCAGCATAGAGTTACGAGCAAATCAAACAACTGCTTGACAAAAAAAATATTTTCTTGGAGAAGATCTAGTTGGTTTACGTCAAAATATTTACCAATCAACGAATGCCTTTAAAAACATAAACTTTTAATATTTACTCAAAGAAAGCACCCATTGTTTTACATATTACTATTGGACCCAACAGACGTTCTTGGGTTTGTGAATCTTAACCATCCATAAGACCCCTAGAAAGCACACACAGAATTTCATCAAAATCGGTCCAGTCGTTTGGAAAGAATTCAGTTTAAGATATACTCACTGAGCTGCAAGTTCTCCCAGCGCTCCTCCCACCGTCTGAGCAGTGCATTCCTCTGGTTGGTCAGCGATTGCAGCTTGTCCTTGATGTCGGGCGACGCGTAGTGCTGTCTCGCCAGCAGCTCGCGACCCAGACCGATGCAGGCTGTGAAGTTGTCTTCGCGCGTCTCGATCTCCGCCTTCAGGGACTGGTGGTTGTTCATGAGGAGCTCCACGCCACTCACGTCCCTGTGAAATTGAAGTTTCTTTTTATATGAAGTTACAAAAGTCATAATCATGTTGCTAAAATGATCCAAATGACGGGAAAGCTGATACTGATGACAATTTTGCACAAAATTGAAACAACAATACTCGCTTCCCATTTAAAGGCTTCTAGGCATTTTTAGCTACGTTGATGAAACTATTAACCTAGCTAAGAGACTATCTGTGTAGACAAAGCACAACTATATTACAGTAGAAAATATGTTATCTTATTGGCTACAGGTCAAAGTGTTCCATCAATTTATTTTTAACTTACAGCCAACACTACAAAAATACCAATATCACAAGCAAAATCAACAAAAAGCAACAAATCTGGCCGCTTCGTACGTATTGACTCCAACGCATTGGACGCGTAGCATACACACCTGGGCTTCTCTCCCGTGTTCATGGAACGCACGACGTCGTCCATCCACAACGTGAGGTTGCGGACCTGGTTGAGGAAGCGGTACAGGTCGTCTGCGTCCTCGAGGCGTGTTCGGCGCGCGGCGCACGCGGCCTGCAGCGCCGCCCACGCATCCGCCACCTCGGCGGCGCGGCGCGTTATCTCCGCCGCCTTGTCGCCGGCGTACGACGCGCCGAGACGGTTGCACTCCGCGCCAATAGACTCCACCTATAAAATTTGTGTTTAGAATAATTGAAGACATGACTGGAAGAAGCGGATAACTTATAGTTTAATAAGCTACCGTTTTTTTATAAATTGATGTTTTAGGGCCGAGATAAAAAATATTAGAAATCTAAAAAATGTGGGTATAGCTACATGATGAAGTAGGTAAAAATCGTCAATGTTGAAAAAATGCTAGTTAAAGCTTGTGTTTTACATCTCTATTTTATGTATACTTGTGTGATATAAGTATAGTATAAGTTCATACCTGTTGATGCAACGTGGTAAGGTCCTGCGTGAAGTTGTGGTGTTTCCGTTGAAGCGCACCGACGCTGATGGCGTCGCGACCGAGCTCGTCGCTGACGCCGCGGGCCTTCTCATTGACGCGCTGCAGCGTGTCCTTGCAGTCGTGGAAATATTTGTGCAGCTCACGCGACGCCGCCAACATCTAGTGGACAAATAGCATATAATTATACAGGGCCACTTTTTACCAAAAAAGCGGAAAAATTCATCTTTTCAAATAAAAATGTACAATCAAATGTAACTTATCCCAATTACCTAAAAAAATAGTTACATCATTGTAAGTCAAAAATTAATAATTTACTTGCAAACAGCTGTTTAACTCCCAGAATGTGCGGTCGTTAATTGATAGAAAGATTTTGAACGTTTTCTTTATTGTAAAGACATTGCCTTTGAAAGATTAACTTACTTTACTAAGTCTGATCTCTGGTAAATCTAGTTTTTGCTTATTCCTAGTGTTTCCACAGTGAATATAACTTTTTAATTTATTCAGTTTTTTTCTAACATACATTACATTATCCAAAATATATTAAGAAGCAACAGTTTGAATAACATTTTTTTTAATTTAATCAAATTATCATAATAATACACTATATTATTTCTTTATTCATAAGGGCAACTAGCCTACTTTATGGAGGTTTCCGTGACGTTACACTAGGGAGGCTAGGTGATCTTAGTAATATGACCAACTGTGAGAAGGCGGGGGAGGGGTCTAAAATCATGAAATTTGATGACCACTTTGACATGTTCTCTCTCTCTCTCTCTCTCTCTTGTCTCACACACACTAACCTGTGTCCGCGTCTCAATAAGCTCGAGCAGGTCCTGCCAGGTCTCCTTGAGTCCCTCCTTCCACTGTGCTATGGTGGCGTTGTCCGAGTGGCCCATGGCGATCATCTGGTCGGCGATACGTTCCGCCGTGGCCACGCGCTCTGAGCCCACAGCTTGAGTCTCACGAGCGAACTCCTTGAAACGCTCCCATAGAAGCTGTAGAGAAATAGCAGGTTAATATGAATGCAGCAGTAGTTAAACCTTGTTGGCTTAAAAACCTTCAAAGGTTAGTAGAACCTCCATAACTCAAACTCTGTAGATGAAAAGCTGTTACAGTAAAGAAATCATTTGTTCCCTTCCCATCACAGTCAAAAGGTACACTTCGTATCTTAAAAAATGTGTTTCCTAAGTACTTTTTACAGATACGGGCTTAGGCAGATTATCAAGTTTCTACTATAATACAATCAATATGTATGTATCACACATACATACCTATTTACTGTATTACAAGTTCCAAAGATATTGATTGTATTACAAGGAAACACGTATCCAGAACTCACGGTAACGTGGTCGTAGTCCTGCCCGAGCTCCTGGCTGGAGGCAACGAGTTCCCGCTCTGTGATCCACTGCTCCAGGTCATCGACCTCTCGGGACAGCTGGAACAAGCGCTGTGACTCGTCCAGCTTGGCACGCCGCTCGCCTGCCAGGTCCTTGAGACCCGCGTACAGCTTGTCCACCTGCGATTGCTTCACGGAGATCTGTTCGCTGTGGACGGATTAGAGATTAATTTAAAAAGAGTATTTAAATACATGGGTGTTTTATAAATAGTACCTAAATATTTATTGCCTTTCCCAACCGTTTTATAATAAAAGAAAAAGAATAAAGATCATTCTGTATATTCTGTATACATACAAAAAAAACTTCTGTACTATGTCATTCAGACAGTGTAAATATTACGTCCCTTAAAACAGCACATATATTTTTTTTATTAGCAAGACCGAACGTATATTATGTCATAAGACAAAATTCTATTAACTGTGATAGATAAGAAACAGAAGTGTTAAGACAATTTCATATGTATTCCTTTTATATATTTTTTTATAGCTTATTTATATATTGTTTTCTTACAAACTGCCCCAAATGCCAGGTCAGTTTAGGTTCCGCTAAAGAATATATTTATTAAAATATATTATTTTACTCTCTTAATTACCTAAGTGGATGCTCCTCACTGGTAAGCTGTCTGACTGTCTCGCCGAGCTGACGGATAGTCTGGGCGTAATCGTCAACAGCCTGCTCTAGGATCTCGTGTTTCTTCATCAGATTCTGAGTGGAGATCTCGTCCTTGCCTCTGTCTTCAACCATCATGTACAGCTCCTGTTCGCTCATCCACGCCTCAGCCTCGTTGGCGTCGAACAAGTACTGCTGAGCTTTCTCCCATTGAGCCAGATTGCTCTTGCGTTGATCAATGGCATCTAGAGAAAAAGAAATTAATTTTATATTAATATGCATTCTCAAAGTTATATATTATACATACGTTTGAAAACAATTTTAATCTTAATTTAAATACTTTTACCACGGACTTTTTTAAAAGCCTTTGTAAATAGAAACGTTGACGTAAAACTTACCTTTAAGTTCTCGCCACCTTGCGGACAGCTCATCAATGAGGTTTTTGAATTCGGGTGTGTCCTCGTGACCCTCGTCAATAAGTTTCTGTCCGTTGGAGATGACAGTCAGGATCCTTGGCTCATGGTTATCTGTCTCAGTTTTGAGGGACTGGTTTTTCTTTTGCAGCATCTGGACGTTGAAGAGCGAGTTGCCGTACTCGGGGCTGGTGGCCAACGGCATCTTCTCGTGTATCCAGAGCTTCTCATCCTCGACGTCTCGTCGGAACTGGAAGGCCTCTTTTTTCTTGGCGAGTTGACGTTGCCTTTCCAGTAGGGGTGCCTTCAGCTGTTCGAATCGCTGTTCCACCGTCTTCTTCTTCTCCTTGATCTCCTCCATCTTGTCGGGCACTGTCTTCTGCAGGTACTCGGCTTGGGTCTCCAGTTCTGTTACCTGCTTGGCCTTCACCGCCATCTGTGTCTCGATCATCTGCTGCTTCTGCATGAGAATGTTGACGGAGGCAAGGTCGGTGCCGGTGTCGGTGTTTTCGATCTGCTTCTCGAGCTCGTTCATCCAGGAGTCGATGTCGTCCACGGTCTGGTGGAGGAGCACCTCGCGGTTGGCGTCGAACAGTCGCTCGCCCTTCTCCTTGGTCGTGGTCTGAAGGTTCTCGAACTGGTCTTGGAGCTCGTGCATCTTGGGCGAGATGATTTCGACGAACTCGGGCTTCTGCTTCATGAGCTCTTCGGCGGCGTTCTGGACGGCGAAGAGGCGCTCCTTGTTTGCGGCGATCTCGGCCTCGAAGGCCTGGTGGCGGGTCCACTTGGAGTGGATGGTCTTGGCGGAGCGGTAGGTGTCGTCCTGGGCGGTGACGTTCTTCTCCTGCACCCACTCGCCGAGCTCGTTGCAGTCCTGCAGGAACTGGTGTAGTTGTAGCTGGTCCTGCAGCTTCTCCATCTGCTGAAGCGCCTTCTCTTTGTTGGCGTCGCGGCGGCCGCGGATGCTCTCGGCCTTGCGCTGGATCTTGTCGGCGTCGAAGTGTCTTTCTTCCACCAATCGGTTGGCGAACTGCACCACGGAGTTGATCTTGTCGTCGTTGGCCTCCATGGTTGTAAGGAACGCCTCGTGCTCCTTGATGAGGTTTTCGGCTTGCTCGAGGTTCGTGGGCGGCTCGGTTTTGGCGAGTCTGAAAGAGAAAAGTGATTAGATTTTCGTTGTAAAAACAAATTAACATTTACAAGTATGTATATTCAATGAACGAGCATCATTTACCACATTACTACTCGCTTGAGAAAGTTTACAGCATTGCTTAAAATATGAAGAGCGTCTAAACACGCGGTATAAAACTTTCAATAAGTATCTCAGTATACCTGTGCTCCTGGTGTGCGAGCAGCACCTCAGCCTGTCTGGCGTCACGCTGCAGTAGCTGCAGCTCAAGGCTCTGTGTGAGCAGCTGTTGTCGGTTCTCCCACATCTGCTGCAGCTCGGCCCAGCCCTCGCGCAACGCCTTCAGTCGCTCGCGCAGGAACATGTACTGCGGATCGTCCTGGGTGGACGGCTCCTGAAAGTAATATTTAATTTTTTAAAAAACGTTTCCACTCTCGTTTATAAGTTCATCTTATGTATCAGATGATGTTCTGTTGGTGAATTTAAATAAATAAGTGCTATACATTATTTAGTGTCCAAAGCGACTGCAAGTATCAGCTTATACTGTTTCATCTTGCCGAAACTAATACGATCGAACGTAATGGCAAATAATGAAAATGTTTATTAAAAGCTAAAAATACTCCATTTACTGACGTAGAATATATTAAATGGAAGTAAAGTTTTACATTATATTTCTATACGGTATAAAAATTTAGTTTATAATATTCATACGAAAGCGTTAGTAACAATTATCACTTACGGCAGTGATCTTCTCTCCATACTCCATCATCTTAGCGTACTCGTCCTTGTAGTTGTCTATCTCCTCCTTGATAGTCTGGTGCTGAGACAGTAGCTTTTCCGCTTCGGGCAGACTCGCAGGAATATCTACAAAAACAATCATTAATTTAACTGAGATAAAACTTCAATTTTTTATTTTCAAATATTTTATAGGCTCTATCAACTAGCAAAATAATATCTTATGTAAAATATCTTGTATCGACATTTTTATGTCTATGTATAAACTTCTCTAAAACGGCTGCACCTATAGTACACTCATAAAAGTTTTAAAAATGAGCCACAATCTATTTTTAATTTTTATATAACGTTCATGTATAGCTCAATTATTAATCGTACCTATAAAATCATCAGAGATCGGCATCTTAGCATCTGAAGTAAATATAGTTGGCTCAACTCGAAAGGCTCGGGAGTTTTGTAGCAAAAAATAAGGAAAAATTTTAAGAGAAAAATTACCACGCAAACGGAGTCGCGGGCAACAGCTAGTTAAATTATATAATATGATACATTTACCGGGCAGAGCTTATGCTGGCTTGCTACATACCTTCTGAAGCGACGTCGGTCTGTGTTTTGGTGAGCCAGGCCTGGAAGTGGTCGACGGAGCGCAGGAAGCGGTGCAGGTCACCGGCCTCCTCCAGCTTAGCATCGCGCTCTTTGAGCTAAAATATTTTAAAAAGTTGGAGTGAACATAAATGATTGAGTATAGATAACAATAAGAGATCTTGACTTTCCCGAATGATAGTCCACGGTGTGACCGATGGTTAAACGCATCTTATTTAAAGAGAAAGTCTTTCATTCTACATTCAAACTACAGGGTAAAGTTTTCAAGGGTTCCGTCAGAAAAAAAATATAGTCAGTTTGTGTTCTGCAACCAAAAAAATGGGGAACCCCTGTTTTAGATATAAAACAAAACGATGTGTCGTTTTGTTGTTGTAGAGCTCGTTATAATTTTGATTGTGGTATAATTGGAGCAAAAAAGTCAAACTCACCATATGAGTAAGCTGCTCCCAGTTATCTGTGATGGTGTGTATACGTTCTCTGATCAGTCTCGCCTCGTCAGGGTGGTCGTTCTCTATGGCGCTCGCCTCCGCCTCCAGCGACGAGATGCGAGCCTGTATCGCGGCGAGATCGCGCTCCATACCCGACAGACGACGTTGGAGAGTCATTACACCTATAGAACAGTTATGTACAATTAGTGACAATCCGTAATCATCTCACTCAAAGATGGGGAGGGGTCAACGACTTGTTTAGTGCACGGGAGTTCAAGGAAACATTGTGTCTAGGGTACATTCATAAAATACGTCACATTTAAAGCGGAGAGGTAGTCGACGAAGTGCTGTAGTGTATAAGCATACAGCTATAGTAATATGATATAAAACTAGCTCTTGCCCGCGACTATGTCCGCGTGAAACTTCATAAATTACAACCAAACAAATCGCCTTTCACACGAACAAATAAAAGGATTCCAATAGGAAACAATCGTTACCATTAAGATCCATCTCCAAGTTGTCGGTCTGCTGCAAGATACGTTTCTTGTCCTCGATCCAGGACACTGTCTCGCGGCACTCGATGTGGAACGTCTGCACGCCCTGGGCTGACTTCAGCTCGTCCTTCTTGGCCTCAGCCTGAATTAATAACCAGTAAAAATTAATTGCGGCATGTTCTTAAATTTCAATCTTCTAATATTCTTAAATTTAACCAACCAAACAGTTAACCTGACATCTTGGTTTTCTTATTTTATGTAATAAATGGTCCAACCAAGCAAACAGGTCACCAGTTGGTGGCATTTATAGTCGTCCATACAATGTGAAAGTCTCACAGCATTAAAAGTAGAGTTGCAAGTGAGTTGCCAAACTTTTAAAAGAGAATAAGCTAAAATTGAGGAAATCCGTAATAGGACTAGGTGGTAAAAAGTTGGGCCTCCAGTAAACCCACAAGCTATTAATATCGCAAGCGCTGTTTTACGCCGTTTTTAGTAGGGCCGTGGTATTCTTCGGCCAGCCCGTTCGTGCCGAAGTAAGGCTCTCCCAAGATATAGACTGCCCCAGTTCATTACCGACCTTCTCTCTCAGCGTGCTCCAGGCGGAGTTGAGCGCGGCCTGACGCTCCTGTATGGCGGGTGCCTGTGGGTGCTCCACGTGTATAAGCTGTCGGGCGAGCTGGTTGACGACCGCCACGCGCGACGCATTTGCGTTCATCTCCTTGTCGAACCCGTCGTATCTGGAATATTGATGATAATGTAGTGTAAGAAATGTATAATCATAGACAGATGGTAGACATACAAAAGCCGGATTGCGGATCTATGTTGGTCGCTTTATTTCAAACCCAATCGAAATATCACGACTTACATGGAATTGACATATTCCGACCAAATGACGGTCCGTAAACTGTTGTTTGTTTTTTCGTTTTATTGTTATGTCAAATTTAGCAATTCCCAGGCTACATGAGGCTAGTTTTTCAAGCTAGGATAGTAAATTATTACTTGAAAGCTAGCTAACAAGCCCGTTCAGATTAAAAGAGAATTAGCTTGAAAAACTTGGCACGTGCATACGCTTGACGCAAATCCGTCATCGGCCTAAGAATCAATTTCTTCGATGATATAGCGTTTCTCTTAGCTTTGTAGATAATAATAATAATAATATTTTATTTGCAAGAATGTTATGTTAAGTCGACAGATTAATGATTATTATAAGTATTTAAAAAGTAAACCTTTTATATTTAAAAAGTGGAATGTGTTTTTTTCTTTCTTTTTAAATATAAATGTTGTCACATTATGTAAAGCGTCGTTTCGGGAACTGTAATATGTACGGAAAACTACATTAGGTATGTTCATTCGTAATACCAAAATATATTAAGCGAAGGATATAATATACAGGCAGACAAACATGTATTACGGCATATAACAAACCTGTGCTTCATAATCTCGACGTCATCGATGTCCTTCGGCGTAGTCATGGTGTCGAGCATGCGGTCCTTCTCCTGTATCCATTGGTCTGCAGCATCAGCCTCAGCCAACAGCTTGTGCAGCGAGAGGGCATCGAGCAGCCGCTGTTTGCGGAGTCTGGCAAGCTCGCCTAGCTCGGCCAAGCGCGCATCCATGGCTCCGAGCCGTGACGTCACTTCCGTCGAGCCTGCGTCCTCGGGGCTGAGCGCGCTCGCCTGGTGGCAAAGAGATAATATTTAAATTTTTTAATCATTTATTTAAATAAATAAAAAATAATAAAAGAAAGTTTTGCCAAACAAGGCATGCTAGCCCCATCGTAGCTTATAATTTTAATGAAAACTGATAAAGATCTTATTACAATAGTTATGCTGCAACACACGGAGGTGATAATTTTATTGTGGACCGATAAACTTATAAAAGTTTATCGGTCCACATTTAAAACATTTTTTTAATCCGCCTAATTATTTAAAAATTAATTTGTTTAAAAACTTTACCTGCTGTTTGAGCTGCTGGATGACATTGGCATAATGTTTGAGTTCGTCGGTGACGTCCTTGTGCTTCTTTAGCAGACTCTGCACTTGGGCTTCGTCCACACCGGTGTCTTCGGAAGACACCAGCCTGTGGACACAAGGTGAAGATTGAAAATACACTCTTACTATCAATTTTCAAGTACAGAATGATTATCAAGAACACAATTTTAACAGTTGAAACGTCACAACTTTGCAACTTTACAGTTAATAATACAAACTACTGCAATAGTTATTTGATGTTTCAATTTTCGAGATTAAATTAATAAATTTTTAAGTGTGACTTCAAAAAACTTAGAATTTCCCTTGTCACACTTCATTGACCGCCTTCCCCCTATCTCTACGTTTGACTTACATTATGGATGGTCCTATATAAATATCTCGTGTCCAATTAAAACTCAAATGTTAGACATTTTCTTCACTATACGATAATGCTATCTTTCTCACCTGAGCGTATCCAACATCCACGCGTCGATGTCATCGGCGTCCGCAAACAGTTGGTGGTAACGCACGGCGGCGTCCAAGCGGTCCTTGCGTAGAGAGACCACGTCCAGCAAATGATTCCACTGGGATAGGATGTCGCGGAGACGCTCCTGTGAATTAAAAATTTTTAAATACAAGTTTCTTTCTTTATACAGGACGCAATTGAATGTTTAAATTTGAATATGTTAATCGTAGTTCAAATTGACTTACATAAAAAAGAAAGTTTGGCCGCACAATTTGAAAAATAGCTGATCAGATTCAATTAGAAATTCCTAGATACTATGCGGTTTACAACGAAACGCATGAACGTAGTACGCTCGGGCGGAGATTCCGAATTTCTCTGATCAGAAATTCGGATAATGTGCGGCTGGGCTTTTACTTGTGTTTAGTGTGAGACAGAGACAGATATATACCTGAATGCGATCGGCGCCGAAGTGTCCCTGCGAGATGAGCTCGTCGCCGACAGCGGCCACGCCCATCAGCTGCACCTCGTGCGCCTGTACATCTGCTTCCAGAGCCTTGTGCTTTGAGATCAGCAGGTACACTGTTAATATAATCACTTATATTAAAATACATTCAGTTTAAAATGCGATTGATAGCATCGGCCTAAATTAATATTTCAACTTTTTTACGAAAATATGTATTGTTCTTTATAGCGAATAAACTTTTTAAATCATAGAAATCGCAAAAACAGAACTAGACCGAAAGTCATACATATCTGAGACTTGATACCACTATATTCTACAAAGACAGCTGAACTTGAAAATATACGCTACGTAGGTATCATCATAGATTGTTTACAACCTTAGCTGTGACTTTTCTCTCTCGAGTAATAATGCTAGGTTTATTTTTTCACAAAATACGCCTCACCAGTAGTAAGATCGTGTCCAATATCGTCGACGGACACAATTTGCTCCTTCTCCTTGATCCAGTTCTCCTCGTCAGCCATGTCCCAGTAGAACTGCCACAGCTTGCGGCTGTCCTCAAGACGCTTTCTGCACGGATAACATTTATCTTTATCAATAGGACTTAGAAACAACGATACTTTACAAGTATGCAATTGCCTTAAAACAATATTGTAACATCTATATCTGTCGACACTCCTTTTTTTCTTTCTTTACCAAGTGAATCTTCTTCTTTCTAAAAAGTCCTAATTTGTTCAATTTGCCACTATCTAGCAGTGCAAAGCAATACTGATGTTTGCATCGTTTCCCATAAGTATACTAGTTACAAACAATACAATAGACTAAACGAACCAGTAGTAGCCTGACTAGTGTTTTTTCAGTTTGAGGTACGCTTACAGCCGTACTTAGTGCGCGTCGATTTGTCAGTTTATTTGAAGTCGGCATACTGGCACTAATGTCTATCGTACATATACGCCGACGTGCACGCTGCTTACGTACCTGCGTTCGACGGCAAGATGTACGAGTTCCGCGTACGCGTTCTCCAGCTGTTGTATACGTTCGACGGTGACGGCAGGGTCGCAGGGTCGGTAACCACCCTCCTCTTGTTCCAGGAAACGCTGAGACTGGCCGACGACCACCTGAAGAAGAGATTAACAACCTTACTAAAAATAACTTTATTGCACTAGGCGAGTTGCGGGAACTCAGTCGCGCTAGAACTCGTTTATCGCAAATTGTTCCTTTGCTCATGTACTATTTCGATGCAAATATCTCAGCAAAATGGTGGGGTTGATTTACAAAATACTGTGTTGTTATTAATCGAAGCTCAATTGCGTAAACGTTAACCTTTGAAATAGTAGGCACCCTGATATAACAAATAATATCAAACAGTAAGTAATTAAAAAATAAAATAAGTACGCACCTTCACGCGCTCACCCAGCACATTAATATCCGCCTCAACAAGCGCGTGTTTCTGCAGCAGATCCTCTACGCCCATTAGATGTTTGCCGTAGTCGTCCGTAAGGAGTCTCATCTTGATCTCCTCCATGGAGTCCAGGATGTAAAGCATCTCCTGGAAGTTCTGTTGCAGCTGCAGCGACAGTTCCAGGCGGGCGCGTCTAGCTCGGAGTAACTCTAGGAGGTACGCCCACAAACGCAGCACGTTCTCGCGACGAGCGATTACGCGTTCCATGTCGTGGTATCTAGGGAGAGAGAAGTTTTTTTATTTTAGAACTACTTTTTACTTCCCAAATTGGTATATAAATGCTATTTAAATGCTAAGATAATTCTAAAGTTGCGTTACACGATATTTTTTAGGTTATTGGTCATCAAAGTCAAGCACTGCTACATTAAAAAAGCGTTAACATGTATTAATTTTTGTGCAATCAACACAGTAAAACCTGTATTGCTTAATCACTGCCAAAAATCTCAAAATCAGGAGATTTATTACATCATAAAAATTCTAGACTTTTTGTCTTTTCTACACAGTTATTAACAATTCACACAGGAGATAAACCGGAAAACCTTCACTACAAACCTCTCAGCTTGCAGCTCGGAGCAGACGGCCACCACAGCTTGTACACGCTCCTCGTACGCGAAGATGTCCGTCTCTATGGCCTCGTGCTTCTTTGCGGCCGCTTCTACCGCTGCTAGGTCGAAGCCAAAGTTGTCCTGGCTGACCAGACGCTGGTTTTCGGAGAGCCATGTTTCCCGCATCTGAGCTTTGCGGTTGAACCTGGTAATAAAAATAATAATATTTTTAACTCACCATCTAAAATTACATAACACTTACATATTACGGAAACACTTATTATTAAAAAAGCAACTGCCGTCGCTCCACGTAACAATCAAAGTTTTGCAAGTGTAGATTTTTAATAAAGGAATAAGCTACGGGAATAGGGATTTGAGCCACCGGTAAGCTCCGTCTATGGACGTACACAGCGTAACGCTGTTTCACGCCAGTTTTCTGTGGTATTCCTCAGGTCGAGCCGGCCTATTCCTGCCGAAGTATGGGTCTCCCGCTGCTCAATCACCATCATCACTCACCGGGCGGCCAGCTGCTCCAGCTTCTCCTGTCGTATGAGCTCCTCACGGAGGGCCAGCTCTCTTTCGTGTTCGGCCTTCTCGAGTCGCTCCCAGGCGCGGTTGATATCGCTGATCATGTGGCCTTCGCGCGGCGTGTACGGCTTCTGGTTGGCGGCGCGCATGCGCGACTGGAGAGTAAACAGTAGCACCTCCAGGTTGCCTTTCTCCACGAACCTGGTGAAAAGGGGAGATTAGCACTTTCTAAAGGAGTTTTCATGCATAGCTAATATGCATAACTTTGTAGTATTTTAAAAATGACACGTTGTTTCAGTTCTTCTTTTAGTTCTTAAAGAACTTTTTATTGATTATAGAGATATATTTTTATAGATTAAAGTTTATTATTGACAAAAGAAATACATTTTTCTAACACTATAATATATAATCCAATCATTTTGTTTTATAGCGGCCCCACATTAGTGGCGTGACATCACGGCAAGAATTCACGCCACAAGTAATTATGCTGCATGAACCACGTGAAAACCGTCCACATTCTCACGCTTGTTAACGCTGCTTCGCGGTGCTATAATATCGAGTTTCCATTAGCATAATGTTGGCCAAAAGATTGAACGGTCATACTCACTTGGGCGGTTTCTCGACGGTGCGGTAGTTGGAGAACTGTATGAGTTGTTGGCGAACTCCCTCGAGAGAGTTGGCGAACGTGCGGTCGCCGAGCGCCTCGATCGTGCGCTCGATCCATTGCAGTAGGTCACTGCAACAACCATTTACTTTAATACAAGCAAAGCAAGGTACGAAACACATTTATATTAGAAGAACCAATTACTGCAACACTTGATATTATTTAATCTTTCAACAGAAATAATTATACTTTTTGATTCTTTTCACGGTCCTTCGAGACGGATTTAATTCAACGACCTATGCATTTGATGTCATCCGAACAATTAAGACTGGTTTAGTCTCACGCTGACAGCACACGCACTGTCAGATAGGAAGTAGAAACGGTCTCCGCTGATAATAACTCCGCTGCCTGTGCTGACGATCAGTGAGCGGTCAGCGTGAGACTAAACTAAGCCTTATGTTGATTATTGACTCACCTGGTAAGAGTCTCATATTCCTGCATCATCTTCTCATTCTCCATGGCGATGCCGACCACCTTGCCGATCCTCTTGCCCTGCACTGTCTCCTGCTTCATCTTGCTGAAGTAATGGTAGTACGTCACCACGTAGGTGATTATCGATTTCTCGTCGGGGTGGTCGACGGCAATGTCTAGAATATGAGATTGATTTGTTTGTAATTTATAAAAAAACTAGCTAATTTGTAATTTCAATCATTCTCAGATCCCCTTGAATACCTACAAAAAATTTCATAAAAGTCGGTCCAGTCGTATTAGGAGTCCAGTACACGCGCACAGAAAAAATATACAGCCACTTACTAGTATTATAAATTCTTAAGTTTTTCACGCCCAACCAAGTCTCTGAAGTCTGAACAGATTTTGTAGAAATTTGGTATGGATATACTCAAGTATTCTGGGGAACATATCTGGGAGACCTTATGGTACTTTTTATCCCGGAAAAATGAACGTTTCCGGCACGATAAATTGTTTTTTTTAATGATATTTAGGGGGCAAGCGAGCAGAGGGGTTACCAGATGGAAAGCAACAGCCGTCGTCCATGGACACTCGTAAGTTACCGGCCTGTTTGAGGAATAGGGAATGGGCCACTGGTAAACTCACTCACTGAACGAAACACAGCACAATGCCGTTTTACGCCAGTTTTCTGTGAGGCCGTCACTCCGGTCGAGCCGGTTCATTTGTGCCGAAGCATGGCTCTCCCATGGCAAAAAATTTGTCGGAGTTGCGGGCGTCATCTACTTGGGTTAAGTATATAACACAAAAACATACGTTAGGATTGATAAACATAATTACCTTCAGCATCCAACAGCTTAGTCAAGCCCAGCTTCTCTTCAGCCACGTTGAAGGCATTATTCAAGTTATGAATATGGTTGCCACGATGCAGTCTCTCAAACTGGATGAGGTCAGGTCGGTGCTTGTGGATGATGGCGTTGAAGGCCAGGCCGTCTCTCCATGAGGTGGTAAAGTTGCGTACATTGACGTTGTTGTAGCCAGCCGTCTTCATCTGACACCAAAGAAGCAGAGCGTCCTTGGCGGACTTTGTTTCCTTGTTGTCTGTTTCCTCGATGGTGATGTCTTGGATCTGAAAGGAGTGGATGTTAATTAAAACAAACAACACCAAAAGAAGTAGTTGATTGATAGACAGATGATGGATCTACTTCATTTCCTCGAGTTATGTAAAACCTAGCCGACATATACATAGACTAATATTGCATTAATATTACCCGAAAAAATGTACATAATTTTTGCCCATTAACTGAATTTTATATACATAAACCGAAAATGACCACATAGCTATGGAACATCTTTAATTATTATTTCAGACATTATGCATATCTTCTTGATAAGTGCCGTGTATGCTAACCCAACATGTCTAACAGATGAAATATGGAGGATCTGTCAAATAAGTTGGGGATAACCTAGGTATACCAATCAGATGCGAATGTCGGCTGTTTGTTTTTATTTTTTAAAATGACAGTTTTTTGGTCCTTGTGGGTTTAATAAAGATGTTTTTTTTTTTTTGGATAATTTAATCATACCTGGAACCGCAGAATAATAGTCCAGATCAGTCCAAGATTGAGTCGAGCGTTGCCGTCGACTATGTCATGGGAACCCATATTCTCCAGGTGGACTCGCTGCTCGCGCAGGAACTGAAGCGCCTTGTCAACGTTCTCGAGGCAGTGGATACGCATCTTGCCCTTGGTTGGGCGAGGCTGAAAATGGAAAAAAAAAGGAATTAGATCGTCATTGTCTATCTCCGATAATAAACCTATAGGTTATATTTGAAAAGTATCTGACAGCTTAATAAATAAACCCTTGTTTTGGCGAGGTATTTCTACTTTTCTTAGACTACCACTACACTTCTCCTAACCATCTCAACGCTACCACAATGCCTAACTGAAACTTCAAAGCATTTTAGGTCTTTCTACAGGAAGTTAATAAAATGGCTAATTGACATAGATCTGTTAGTTTACCCCAACAATCTGTCATCACTCACCAGCCTCTCCCCGGACAGCACCTCCAGCAGCTTGATGAGCATCTTGCCGTCTCTCATGTCCACGTACAGGTCGCTGATACGGCACCCGACCCGCACCAGGTGGGAGTTCACCCATTTCTGGAACGTCTTCTTTTGGACGCTCTCTCGTTCGTCTGGAAGAGTAATGACAGGTGGTTAGATAAAGTGAAAATAAAAGGAACGTCAAATGGGTCAATTTCCTAAGGCCCGACCTTCGAAATGCAATGGCCAGTGCATCTGAATCTTTGAACCCCAATAATTCGGAAGTCGGTCTAACTCAAAATCGTTCTATTATTCTAGATGAAATCATTGCATATCCTCGCTAAATACGCCTATGTATTGTTTTCTCAAATATTTGTTGGACCTTTTCAACATGTTTTCAAAACTCTCTCAAAATTTCACAGCAGCATTTATTTATCTTTAAATAAAAACTCTATGCCATAAAGTAACTCAATTGTCAAAAAAATACCTATACTCTACACTCTATATACTCTACAATACAATAGGGAAATCTGGAAAAATAATAATCGCTCGCAGCACAACTGTTTCACAAATTATAACGTAAATTAATAGTTTTAAATGATGCCCTCAACACTATAAATATAAAAATCAAGCCATAAAACATACATTTACACGTTTATACAGCAACTAGGTACAGTGTACGAGCAAATCATCTTCTTTCATAAATCTAAACAATTACAGAGATGACAGAACGTATAAACTAGCGTTAAATTTAATTACAGCAGTCGCAAGTTATCCTTTAACCGACTTGTGGCCGTCTACGTTAGTCAATCCTATATTAGACGCGTAAGTGAGGCTAGGAATTATCCTCAAGTTTGTTTTCAACAACCGTCTCCTGTGTCCCTCAGCGGATAACGGGTCAAGGATTCTTTGCTAATATTTATGATCCAACTATTCATAAACATTAGTGAAGTCTTTAAGACACTAACACTTGACCGTTATTTCGCGTTAGGGGGTAGTCGGTAAAAACTGGCAACAGACCAATAAAAATTAAAAAAAAAAGATAAAAATTAACACATTAACCGCCAGTGGGGTAGGCCGACGCGGGGCAGGGAGCGGGACCGACGACCGCCCTGCTTGGTCAACGCCATCACTGTGACCCACAACCCAGAACCTATTGGTTACCGTAACCGATATCGCAACCCGCAACCCGACACCCGTAGCAGCTCCGCAGAGCGGAAACGGAGGTTATGCGAAATGTTGCCAATCCCTTTTACATTTTAAATGTGCTCTACATACATATGTATTACAAGGTTTCTCTTGACTCTTCTTCCGTAGGGAAGATACACGGGGATTAGCACGGCAACCGAAGAATAGACAAAATGACAGATAGTTGGGACAAACTGACAGATTTCCTTTGTGCATCCGTCACTTTGTCTAATCTTGCTTTAGAAAGAAATGCTTTCTCGGTCGCCATGCTAGGACCGCAGCAGGGTTATTATATTGGATCGTAGAGATACATTATAAGGCTTCCATAGACCTTATTGACATAGGGAAAATAAGACAGATTTCGACAGCAATGTAACAGGTTTTCGATAGCAAATAAGGTTTGTACATCTTTCTGTTTTTCAGCAAGTTGAATCTGGTTTTAATAACATTTCAGCCCTTAAAAAGAAATTTGGTGTGAATGCATATAATCGGAAAAATAGGACATCAATAAGAGAGATCACCCTAGACATCAATAAGAGATCACACTACTTTTAGAATTTTTATTATACTGGCTTTAATATTTGTTTTTCACTCATACTCAGGTGACAATGGGCTAAGCTGGCTTATTCTACCCTAATAATAATCCCAACTATTGTGTACTTCTCCAATTTTCATTTGGTTAAAATATTTTATAGCAGGATGTTTACAACTCCTTATCAGAGACCTTCTGAAGGCCAAATATACCACTACAGGACAAAACTATAGTGTACCACAACTTACATGTTAATAATAGCGAAACACAAAATTTGCCTTTCCATAAATTATGCTATACAGGAAACTAGTCCATTGGTGTCAGTCATCCTAATATTTGCAACTTACATATTTGTTTGATGTTTGATAAACTCTTAAACCCATCGGGGTTTTTTTACCTATAATGTTGTCTAGCTCGCATAAAAAATCACTAATTTACTTCACTTCACGATCACCACAACAAAATGGATATCAATCCCTGCACACACACTAAGCTCATATTTACCTTATAAAAAAAACAACAAAAAGTTGCCAACCCCTGCACACACACATACCTCTGAGCTCGCACACAACTTTATCATAGTACTGCTCCAAGCCCGGCACCTCTATGTCCACACCGCGCTTGATCAGATCGTAGCACTCCGTCGACGTCATATCACAACACCACACTGAGGAATCAGACCAAGTCCTCGCACGCTCCACCAGCCCCAGGGGCCCTCAACATTTGGCACACTTACAATATAAGGTGTGGCAATGATCTACTGCTTTAAAAAGAAACGTCAAACTTAAAACTCAAAAAAAAAACATGTAACCTTCTTCATATAAAAAACTTTTTAGGAACTTGATTATAAAACTTCTAATGTCTTTTATTTTATCACACCTTGTATTAATAGTTAAATCTAAGCTAGACGCATGTCGCTCGGTGTGTGGGTGCAGAAACTGAACTATCTGATATCTTGAACCGCTGATAAGGTCTATCAAATGATTCAAAGATTACTCAAAGAGCAACGTCCGTCAAAATGTTTAGAATAGCTTCGGGCTGAAGGAAAACGGAAGCTTTGGGTTCAGGACAACCGCGATAATGTTGTCATAGTAAGCTAATTATATACCTTATACTCGGCCATATAAAATCTAAAGGCTACTGTAAAATTACAAACAAAATCTTACGCAGAAAGTTAAGTATTTGTCCTGGTTTCCACTTAGCCAAAAAAAATATATTTTAAGAAATACATAAAGCTCTACTTTGTTTTGATTTTGTCTGTAACAATGAAAAAGGCGCTTGATAGATATGGAACAAAATTATAGTATGACGTATTTTGTGTATGTAATATGTATGTACCGAACAGGTTCCATGAACTTCATGGACTTGGAGTCAATGTTTGCCAAAAACAAATCACAGAATCACTCATTCTGTCTTCTCAGAAATTTAAATAATTATTCATTATTGTTAAAATATATTGACTTGAAATAACTAGGTTTATCCACTTGAATGTCTATAGATAAAACGTGATAACGGTCCGGTCACCGCAGGACAATATCTAGGTCTCTCATTATCAGTTACTATCAATCAGGTTATTTCGTGATTTTATACATAATTTTAAAATTTACACATATAAGGATACTTAGCTATGTCTCTTTTAGTGTGAATGTCTGTCCGTCTCTTTTAATTTTTCATGTCAAACTAACACTGTTTTGACAAAACTGAAAAATACTTTCGAATCTCGAGAAAGGATATGTATGTATTGGTACTACTCCCCACACGGTATGTATTTTCTACACACACGTTATTTCAGCTGATACGAAATATTTTTATTCGAGTTTGAAAGAGACAGGTTGCTTTAGGTCAACGGCCGATTTTCCATCATCCAGCGACTAGATCATACGATTTCAATGGCTACAATTATTGTCGCCATAAAAACTTGCCAGGCAAAAAAACGTCGCCAAAAGTTCCAATAAAATTGGCGTAATGTGTTATGGGACTATTACTGAGACGACTAATCCATTAGGTAAGTAAAAAACAACAAAGCTATTAAAAACAATACCTAGATATTTTAGTTACAACTCAGAAGCCTCCGAAAATAACAAAAGAACGTATCGTTTTTTTTAATTGCCGCGTGCTAATCATAAAAAAAACTTGTAGGATGTCTTGTCTTCGTACCAAGAGTGCCAAAATTTACCGTACTGCTGATTTTCATTTGGGATTTCTTTTATATTATACTTTTGGCGAATTTATCACCAAAAGTGCGGATACCCTCATAGTATTCAATGTGCAACTGAACTAGCAGAAAATCGACGGCATGGTTATACGTCATGGCCCTATCTAGAGAGACCTTTGAACTCAACCGTACTAGAGACTACCCTCAACATTACGTAAAGCTTGCGATTGTCTCCGAGTCACTGAACTCCCAGCCAGGTTTACCTTATTAGCGAAATGTCACTGACCATTTATTATGTCAGCGGGAAATCAATACTTCAGTCGGCTAGCACTCGGCGGCTTCGGAGTTATTAAGCACGCCGCACCGCAGTAGACCATTAAGAGGCGCGTTGAAAAAACTTCACTAGTGAGGAGTGAGGAGTTCGCAAGTATCGTCGAGTGAAAAACCAGCAATGATTTAAAATCGAATTTAATTTGTATGATGTAGAAATATTATTATTCTTCTGTGGTACAAGAAATGATACAACTGAATATACAATACGTAAATTGAATAAAGTGGCTGACAATTTGATTTTCGTTTTTTTTTTGTTTTTGCTGAAACGAGGGCTTTAGGGCTAGGAAGACAATAAAATGTGAATTCCATGTATAGTCAGATACATTCGCCAGATGAAGTAGGCAAGTTACAATGTTAGCTAAAATAATTTAGGTATTGTAAGTCACAAGGTATGATATAGAATATTAACTGTCCGTAATCTCTACATCTCGAACTAAAAATTTACATACATTTTATATACTATATAACTTAACAGCTATAACTAAGCTGCTAGTACAACGAATTACAGAAAGTCTGCATGTCTATACGTAGAAGACCCGCATAACTCATCACTATAAATAGTTTCCAATTAGCGACACACTATGAATGTTAATGCTAGTCTATTTACCTACATTGGTCTCTACTGAATAACGCCGACCATAGGAGACGGTCTTGGAGACTTGCAATATTAATGCAGTATGTCCTGTGAAGACATTAATCTTATACCATAGACAACGAGACTACTACTTGGTGCAGTAGAAACTGTGTCTCATAAGGTAAGTACTACTCAAGTCTTAAGAGCATGTTATAATCTTTCGAGACGGAAAGGCCTTTTATAGTCAGGTTTAAGGTCAGGTTATTCTTCAGGTCTGATTCTCAGCTTAGTGTAATTTTTTTACATTAAAAGGTTGGAAGATAAAGGAAATAATCTAAATCTTGATTCTGCAATAGTTATGAATATAGAAAAATTATTTTGTAGCTGAAATAATAGCGGTTGGCTAAAAGTATTAAGCAATAGAAAATCAGGTCTGCAAGTGCCTAAAAAAAATATTTAAATTGGTTCTAACTAGACAACAACGTACGTCGCATTTTCTTTAAGGGCCCCCGAATTCCTTGTCCCGTTAAAGTGTAAATTCTTTAGTCCCATCAGAATATTAAAATTTAAAAACCATTTTAAAAACATAAGTCATTGTTTCATTATTACTTAAATAATTTTCAAAGAGAAATAAAATAAAACAGCCAATGAAATTTTGCATAATTCAGGCAAATGTAAATTACAAAACTTCACATTATTGCAAAATTTAATAACATTTAATAATACTCTCCTGTATATAATTTTAGCGTGAGTTATGTTAAATAAATTAATTTTAATTATAGTTTTGCGACTGAACTTTCTCAGTACCTTATTAATATGAAAGTTTCCTTTGTTTGACCTCAATACCAGCAGAGTTAGCATAGCTTCAGTAGACATAAAAGAATAGACAAACTTTTAGATTGTAGGCATTAATTGACAGATTTCTTTTGTGAATCTGCCAATTTGTCTATCCTGCTGTAGAAAGAAACTTGTGAGGCTGCTGCGAAATTCTAAGAGAGTTGTCCTTGACCCGTTCATAACGCAAAACACGAGAGGTCTTTTATCGCTTGAAAACACTAGATTATAATATAAAATATAAAACTGCCAGATGCGATTACGTTCGAAATTGCTTTGTGGCTTGCCTTTTTAGAATTCCGGAGCCAAAAGGTCAAAACGGAAACCTTATAGATTCGTCATGTCCGTCTGTTGGTACCTGCCTTAGCCCCGGGGAGCTCTCAGCGAAGGCAGGCGGTGGCATAATAGCATAGTACCTGCCGATGCAACTGACGAGCGGGATTGTGGTTATCGCCATGAGTAACTGGTAGCTTAATAATGTCCGAGTCCCACGGCAGGAACAAGGGTACTGTGTGGTTTAATCTGTAAGCCTCATCTGGCCCATTCGTATCGAAGCATATTAAATGCCACACCGATTTCGGTAAGAAACCGGGGCCTGTTACGTAAGAGTATTTTTATAGTGCTCAAGTGGGCGCGCAGTACACCAGAAGCTCATCAGGCACAGGACCGACTTTTCACATGCGCCATCGACGCATGGATCATCGTTCTTCTCATACAATGTGGTGATCACTGATCAGCTTGCATTGTCCTAAACAAACCATAACATGTTTCCAACGCGGGAATCGAAACCACGACCTGCGAGACAAGAGCCGAGCTCTGTACCACTAGACCACGGAGGCGTAGCTCTCCCATGGCTAACACTAGCCTCACACCAGTCCTTACCTGCTAGCGCCTTGATGCGCGATCGTTCGTAGAGGCGCGACGAGGAGTTGCCGCCGTCGTACTCTATCTCGTCTATGATGGTCTCCTGGCCGTGACCCACGGAGGGGTCCCAGCGGGACACCGAGATGTCGGTCGTCATGCCTCACCCGCGCGCACGATTACTGCAAACAAAAAGTACAGAACTTAAATTATCACGAAATAAGCAAATATGCAGTAAAAATTAATTTATAGTACAAAAACAGTATGACTAGTTGGTGTCAGCAACTTCGCTGCAAAAAAAATTGTATATCTCGCGGGAACCGTACATTTTCCCGGAATAAAAAGTAATATAATGTATATATGTTGCCCAGACGTAATAGCTATTAAACAAAAGATTAATTCAAATCCGTCCAGTAGTTCCTGGAATTAGCGCGTACAAACAGATAAGTTTTTTTTTGTCGATATATGTTCTATAACTGTTCCTTAGCGGGTTGCTAAGGAACAGTTATAGAACGCACATTGATTATTTTGTAAAAATATTAAATGTACAGGTACATCAATTTTACTATTATATTAAGTATACTCGTATGTAATCGTGGTAGTTATAAAAGGCCTTTCTTAAAAGCCGAACCCCGGAATCCCAACGCCTGTCTTCCAGATTCATCATCAGATCATGTCAACGCCCATACAACTGCTAATTTTTTTAACTCTACAAGGATTGTACGCCCATACAACTGCTAATTTTCTTAACTCTACAATCCTTGTAGAGTTAAGAAAATTAGCA
>JAOTAV010000006.1:1974021-1995384 GCA_026546445.1 Cyclargus thomasi
TAGACCTTAGATGATTTTCCCGTATACGAAATTTTGTATGGGATCTGTAAGTCTATAAAATAATTTGTCTATGGTTCTACATTATACGTGATAAGGTTACAGACAGACTGACAGGTATAATATAAATTATAAAGGCAAACTTTCTTATTAAAATCAGAGAGCAGGGTGGTTAAGTAACCGTTTTCGCTTCTCTGTAGAATCGCCAAACTAAATTAAGGCATGACGACTGCGTTGTATAGATAAACTACTGTACAGTCAAAAAACCTCAGTAACCGAATTTATTGTGGGTTAAATATTATAATCAAAGAGTAAATAATATCCTGTATTCGCTTGTCAGCTTCCACCGCACAGCTAAGCTAAACGTTAAGAATTTAATTTCTTTTATTTTGGACTCATTTTACTCTAATTGGTACGTACGGTTCAAGCGAAATTGAACTCTAAATGCAGAAAATAGAGATTAAGTTTGACTGCAGCGGCATCTCCAGGTATTTTGATATCGAATTTTCAAAGGTAAATTGTTAGTTACAATTTTTTGCGAAAACATAATCTTTTGATTTTTCAATTTCAATTGAATGTGCCAGGTAAACTTTTATATTGTTATAGTATAATACTTATCATTACAATAATGTTTAATTGTTCATGTCATCGGTAACATTTTTGTAGTTTTTTTTATTAAGTAAATAAATAAATGTTTGCAAAATACCAGTTGATCAATGTATTGTTACGATAAAATATAATAGAATATTGATAGTATGTCCTACTTTTATACTTGTTACACTAACTGTAGTCATACAGTTTTAATTAAACATAAAACAGTTTATAAAATGCTTAAACAAAAAGTAACCGAGTAACCTTTTGGTCATTGTTCTGAATAATTCTTTCGTCCTTGGTTATTAAATATTGTTAAGTGCGTGTAAAATTTTGCTACAAGTAATGCCATCTACCGGTTACATAGAAACTAAAATGTGAACTTGCAAAATATTCAATCCACAGGTTCAAGCTTCGTGATTAAAATTATCTAGTTTTAATCTGAGTTTCGAAATGTAGATGGCGCTTATAGAATACATTGATTTGAATTCATAACTATTTTCGGGCGCCATCTATCTATTACACATTGGATGTTTTCAATAACGTAAATTCAGATATAAATTATAAAGCATGCTCTACATTCCCGCCGGGACTACACGGGACCTGAGTGTGGAGGCCATGTCCATCAATATCTGTGCGGTCCCGTCCATGATCGCCATGTCCCCGTTTAATGGCGGAACATACCGGGACTTTCGTCAAATTTCGTGTTGCCATATATATTTCCCTCTCCACCATAAGGGCACACAATATTATTTAATTATGTCAAAAAGAACATATATAAGTTATAGATCTATATATATCTCTGAAAGAAGAAAATGACAAACACACATTAGATCCTGAACCATTGACTTCAAGCTCCTGTGAATTTATAACTGCAAGCTTAGAGAATGTATCTGTCTCTCCCGACCCTGGTACTTACTGTGACGACATTTTACCAGAACAATTCCGGGATATTTAGATTCGAAAAGGGCTACAGTTTTTCCAAAATATAAATAGTGACTTCTCCGAAACTTCTTCATGTTTTTCAGACTCCAAAGGTAAAAGGATAACTGGATACTTGACTGAAAATATTTTTTTCGTAAGTTGATAAATGGTGAGTCTTTAGGAAGACAATGGCTCCTTTATTCACTAATTTTATTTAATATTTATTTATGACGTAATTTTATTTAATATTTATTTATTTAATACCATTACTGGAACTGGACATAATTTAAGTTCTCCTAATGGATATAAAGATTGGAAGCATAAAGGTAAGCTATTGATAGAGCATAAGAACAGTCCACAGTACAGGGAATTGATGATGAAATATGTTGCAAGAATGAAAAGTACTGGATGGATTGATAGTGAGTTGTTTTCCCGATATAATACTGAAATTAACTATTGGAAGAATGTGCTAAAGAGGATTGTTGCAGTAGTGAAATTTTTGATATTCCCATAAAAGACTGTCGCGGGCAGAGCTACGCATCGCATAATGCATGAAATATGTCTGGAAAGTACTGTGGTGTGCGGCACATTCGCTAAATTTATTGGGTGTTCAGGCTGTTAAAGGTAATAACGGAAGGTGGTTATTCTAATATTTCTAAAGCATTATCTTCAATCGCAAGTGACGTCAATCAGCCAGGAGACACTAGAAATAAAGCCCAAAGCCTAGACAAAAAATTTAAAAATTTGAGACTGCTTTTCTAAGGATACTTTGGAATGATCTTTTGGAAATTATGAATAAAACTAGTCTAAGTTTACAGAATAGTACTATCACTATGGATCTTGTAACGAAACTTTACGAATCTCTTACTTATGTCAATACCGCACGCAACAATTTTGATCAATACGAACGAGCTGCTAAAGAATAAAATCCATATGCTGATTACAAAGATACATTTAAAAAAAAGATCTCGCAGCATACGTATCACTTTTTTTGAAGAATCATCAGAGGAAAAACAGTTGTGCGGTAAGGAAAAGTTTCGTGTAGATACTTCTAGTCCCATAATTGACACATTAAATACACATTTAAAAAAACGTTCGGTAGCATGCCGAGAAATAGATAGTCGATTTAGTATTCTTTGTCAGTTAACAACATTGGAATCTAGTAACTACCAAAAAATAACCAACATATTGTATGAAACATTTCATGTAATATAGTTTGTGTAATAGATTAATTTGTTAGTATTTGCTGACTAAATTACATTATCTGTAAAAAATTTAACTCTTTATTATATCATAACTTGTATCGCAAAATCCTTTGTTTTTGAAATATCAGAAGATTTGTTAAGCACGTACCAGTATCTCATACGTATAAGAATAACAGTGTGTGACCGTGTTTGTGTGTGTGTGAGCGTCTGAAGAAATAGTTAATCATCATCAATCTGCTAAGTGCTGGAAATTTTAGATCTTGAAACGTAATATACTAGCATTAAAACTATCAACATACTGCTGGAAAAGGCGGTATTTTGATCGGTTAAATAATGGTATATTTAAGTCTAACCCCCTTATTTATAAAAATATTTAAACAGTGTTTAACTAATTATGCTGGCTTTCTGTCGTGTGACGTTTTCAATATTCCAGAAAAAGACAGCCAACCTTGATTAATTAAACAATAGAACAATTTATAAACTATTCCCCTATGGTTAAACATTGTTTAAATATATTTTTATGAATAAGGCGCTTAATATTTAAACTTAATCCTGGGCACCGGCTCATAATAGAGATTTTGAATATGTGCTTATTTCTGCAGAGGCTGGAGCTTTGACTTATATCAATGGGCTGGCGTTTTTTTAAATAACAACGAATCCTTTTTTATCAGTTCCGTCACGCGTTTTTGGCAAGAAATATCCAAACCAAAAAATCAATTATTACATTACCTGTTAATTATCATAATGGGACCGAGGCATATATGCCAATAAAACACCAATATTGAAATTCCTATTTATTGATTTAATTTGAACTTCGAACTCACAAAATGTAGCACAGAAAAAACAAATTTACAAACGTTTATTATTCTCAAAATACGGGGAACAGTGTCGTTACTCAGAAATTGGTTTAACTACGAACATCAATTATGTTACTAATGCTGACATCGACCGACGAGACGAGTTGATATTGAGCAAAAGTTTTGTTAAAAAAATATGTGGTCGGCTTGATAATTCATTAAATACAGCGATTACTTGATGCAGGATAAACTTACGTTATACAGTGTTCATTAACTTACGAAAATGCCGTACAAGCACGGGCGGGCCCTCCGTTTGCGTCCTTTTCACCGCATACACTCCGACGCCATCTATCGTCGCTTACGAGAAGCGTAGAGGCTCGCAAACCCGCAAATGCAGATGAAAAAAACGCTCGACAGAGGGCGCTTACGTATCTGATATGACTTCCTCAACGTAGCGACGTCTCGGCGCCCGTAAAGAAATAGTATTAGTGTATATAAATTAGCTTATAACAAATAAGCTTACATGTATATAATACTGAGGCAGAATTACATCTTAACTACGGCGTAACATTAAGTGTGGTACGTGGGGTAGACACGAGCGCAAGCCCTTACATTAAACGGACGAATGCGATATATAATTATATTTGCTTTATATCTATGTATCTGACGCTAAAACATCTATATAATGTATTACTTTTTGTACATCTACTTATATATAACCGTACATACACTCACTAAGCTTAATCTGCTTGCGCAACCGGTACCCAAAGTGCGCGCCTCGACCTCGATACAAATGACTAGATTGCGAAGATCTCCGCTACTAACGCTCCACTAGCACACGATGAGTACGGTCGTTACTTATCGGGAACTCATGAGTATTCTCCCGCGGGCAAACCGTAGAAAGTGACAGACGAACCGAAAGATAGACAGGAAACCTCTAACAAGAAATCAACACTCTAAGAGAAGTATCTAGAAGAGTCCTAAAAGGCTAGTGTTTGCCCGCGCCGGCTATGCCTTTCCCGTCGCTAAGTACAAGTAATTATTAAAATATATTTTCGCATTTCATTACATAAAATTTACGTTATGTTCTAGCTACGTTAGAAAAAGAAAGCGGGCTTTTAGATTAAGAATTTTAGGTTCAAATCTGTACGCGGAGTATATACACAGCGTACTATGGACGTTTGATCCGCCTCGCGCGATAGATGGCGGCCAAGAGTGCAATATAACTTACTACGAATTGAGATCAAAAAATTAAAGTGTTAAGAAAATAACGTGTGAAAACACCGCGCACTATCGCACGAGACTCGGCTTCGAGAACTTAATTAGTCTACAAGATGACACTTATAAACGCTAGGACTAAAAACTAAACTTAAACTCAAATAATTTGGTGCCAACTCAAGTATTAAAGAAATTATTGAATTATCCTTAAAAAAAGCTCCACCAGGCTCGCGTCACGATCTATAAAGAAAACGGGGGCCACACACATTCATTCCATAAATAATTACTTAAGGACATAGATATAGGGTGCAGGGCTAGTACCCTGGCTACGGGGCTCCTATCACACATCACAAATCAATACATTCTATTCCCTTGTTCTTTCAAGCCCTTGGTGCTATATTACTACGATAACTGCCAACCTGCCAACAGATGGCGCCACAGAATCTTTAGAAATGGCGCTGTTATCAAATCTGTTTTTTTTTTCAGAGTACTTTTTCATTTTCGATATCATTGCTACTTATGCCTTTGACATAAGCCTTATAAGATAAAGTACACATGCGGTTGCAAACGCTAATTCTGCTTTCAAAAACTTTGAAGAACACATCGGAATAGAAGGAAGCGAAGTAGATCTATAGTCAGTTCTTCTTCTACGCTCTACTCGGTGAGGGGCCTGGTGGGTGGGTTACAATTTACTCCTTCACTTCGAAGTATTTGTAGGTGGGATTCTCGTAGCCGTTGATCTGCATGTTGGCCACGTGTCGCTCTTCGGGAGTGGGGGCCACGGCGCTGGTCTGTTCCACCTGGAAGTAAAAAGAAACTTAGAATGTTAGATGCAGAAAATGGTGTATGGTATTGTAAATTATAATGGCTTTTTCGGGAGAAGGGTTCCCCTTGCGGCCTGCGGAAGACCAATCAGCGCATAGTTCTGAATCACGCTATTGCATTATAAATGGGATTCGTTCATAAAGAATAGACTAGTTTAGACGGTTTGGAGATCTCTATTCGAAGACTATGAAATCATTTCAGAGTCTTAAAGCACGATTATGCAGGGGACCTAAAAGGTCGATATACTACAATTCGTTTTGGTACATTTTGTTAAAAAATTGAATAGTTTTGATAAAATAATTACTTCATAATCATTTCAAATTAAATGTGAAATCACTTTTTTGCAAAATTAGTATTCACAAGAAAAATGAAAAAATGAATTGCTCTTAAAAATATTGCGAAGTGACCTTTTTAGGGCGGACTCGCCTCTGCTCGCCGATATTCGTTAATGCACGTTTGATTAGTAAGTTGACAGTTAACTACGGACGATCGTGTAGACGCTTGCATGATAATTGTACCGCACAGTGAACACCGAACATAGAACGTACTACGTTGTCAACTCATCGACTCTACTACTACTAACTCAATAAGTCAGGAGACATAAGACTATAATCAACCTTACCTGTACGAAGCCCTGCGCGGAGGGTGCGCGGTCGCGACGTCTGGCGACGGCTAGCGCGACGGCCGCGGCTGCCGCTAGCGCCGCGCCGCCGACGCACAGCGCCGGATACAGCGCACCGGAACCGCTGCCGTCCACGTTCGAGGCGCGGATTGTGAAACCCTGGGAAGGAAGAGGTGATGATTCACATTGTTATATCATGCAATAGGCAGAGTGTGTAGTATAGAACCATCAGAAATTCAAATTAGTGCCAGTGTCAATCTTTTTTACCTATAGTCTATACTTTAAATAAAGGTTCAACGGCCATGTTTTAAATGAAATTAGTCGGTAAGTGAGCGGATGAAAATGCAACTGCGTGTCCACAATTGAAACATTAGAAATATTGCAAGTGATTGGACGGCCTTTTCATGAAGGACCAGGCTACGGGAATAGGGATGGGAAATGGGGAATTAGGCAACTGGGTCTCTGGTAAACTCACTCACTGGACAAAACACAGTGCAAAGCTGTTTCACGCCAGTTCTCTGTAAGGCCGTGGTATTTCTTCTGTTGAGCCGCCCCATTCTTGCCGAAGTCTGGCTCTCCCACGGCATATATTCAAGTCACGATAAAAATCTTTCAAGTTGGTGGTATAATTCTAAGCTGTAGGTATACATCCAAGTTGTAGGGATACTTCTAAGCTGTAGGTTCTGATTAATTTCGTTGGGGGTCCCAAGACAGCTTTAGCACGTCCCTCCGGCTCCCTGAGATCATATCAAAGGGTTTTTGTGGTTGGATACTGCTGTCGATCCTGGCGACACAGGAGATACAGTGGTGGGAATGTGTGGTGGGCCAAAGCCCGGTAAGCAAAAGCTGTAGGTATACTTGTAAGTTGTAGGGATACTCACAGGCTGCGAGTGCTGCAGCTCATGTTTGAGTGCGTGCGCGGGCGGCGGTGGCGCGCGCTCCTCGGCCTGCTCGAGCGCCGCGCGAAGACCCTCGCCTTCCGTCTGTTGCTAAAATTATAAAAAAAAACGGATCACTTCTTTTTCATGGGAAACCCTACGAACCGGGGATGATACGAATCTAGTAGGGCATAGGGCTTTCCCATTAAAATCGCATGGTGCCCCATTCCTCGCTTAAAGCAGAGTTGCTGATATACGATGATACAAACAATCATCCACACTCTGCAGGCTTATCAATCATTCGAGGCACCTATAAAAATCTTCCCCATTCCTGTTCTATATGCTGTTTTACCCATTACCTCGTGATGATATCAGTGACGTATTTACATTTTTTTAGTGTATGCTACTTTATTCCTGCTGACCTCTGAGGAGGCGAGACCGCTGCCGCCCACGGACGCGGTAGGTCGCAGCCACGCATAGGCCATGGAGTATAACAGCTATTTATAAATCCAGGCCCGGATACAAATAGTTCAACTTAGTTATGCGCGCGGCCCTATGTATGGGAAAACCTTTTTTATTCAGATAGCGTCTGCTACCTCACTGTCACATGATTGAAAGTTGTATACAAGCGCGCACACAGAGGGCCGCGCGCATTACTAAGTTGAACTATCTATAACGAACTGCTCTCACCTCGCTGGTGGACCGTCGGCTGGAGGTCTCGCTGATCTCGCCCGTCTCCGTCTCGCTCTCCGGCGCCTCTGTCATCGTGCTGGTGATGATCTCCTGCTGATACACATGGCACAAAACATTATTCCTCTATAATGTTAATGGGCGTATGTTTAGGACTCTTTGATTTTCGTTTCAATTAAGAATTATAATGCAGAATTATAATGCCGCTCATAAAGAGAAATGCCCAGACCTGCTGTTTTATTTTATTGTTCCAATCTGTCAGACCAACACATGCAGACCTTGCAAAATGCATTTCAAATAAAAGACATAAGTGGAAGAAGCAGAACTCACAGTGGTAGTGGTCTCCTGCGTGTAGGCAGATCGTGTAGTGACGTCACGCGGGGTGACGCTGGACGGCGACGGCGACGGTGACGGCGACGTGCGCGGCGACAGCGTCGTGTCGTCCGTGTCGTTGCTCTCACTCGCCTCGTCGTCGATCTCCTCGCTCTCTTTCACGCCGTTGGAGGTCTGAAGATGTTTGTGGTGTAAGTATTAAATTATCATTGAATGAAAAAATCAAAGTGTCTCAAATCATAAACGATATCCAGAGAAAAACATTGACGCATTCTGCAGGATATAAAGGTTCTTGTGGCGGCCTGCGGATATGCGGCCGAAATATGATGAGAGCCGCGACCCTATTCACCGAAAGTTCGCGATTCGTTGAGTTCGCCTCTGGCCGCCTGCTCTAGCTACATCCTAGCCATGAAAAATAGCCTCAGAAATTTCTTACCCGTGCTCGTTCGTTCTGTATGTCCTGTCGCTGTCTGGTCCGTTGGTCCCTCTTAGCGTTGAGCTGGTCCCTCGCCGCCTGCTCGCGCTGGACCTCAGCCTCGATGCGGTCCAGCAGCAGCTCCTCAGCCTCAGGGGTCATCGACATCAGGGATACCGCCATGTCGTCCTTGGATTGCATAGACTAAAATGTATGGATGGATTTGAGAAGCGAATCTCTGATATGCTTGTCTACCCCCTTCTAGCAAAACTTAAAGGAAATGAAATGGGTAATGAAAACGAAGGCTGCACTTTGACTTGTTATAAAAGTATGATACTAACTTTAAGAGAAAACAATGCACCTTCTAAAAATATTTCGGGGAATAAGGAAATTAAAGTTTTAGCTTTGTAAGTCTCAAAAACTTTAGATTTGTCTTAAGATAAATAAACCAAGTGATAATTATTATGATGATCATTACCTGAACGTAGTCTTCAATGGCGGTTCCAATGCTGGCGTAGAGGTGTGGTCTTCGGCGGAGAGAGGTCAAAGCACGTTGAAGAGCGCGGTCAGCATCCTAAAAAAATATGTTTTAGTGCTGCAAGCTTTAAGTGTTTTGTTACATTGAATATTATACAGGTCCTGGTTTAGAAATTTCCCTTGTGTTTGTACTGTGTAAAATGCTACATGGTTTATCAAGTGGCACCTTCCTTCAGAACTGCCATACTGTTGTGAAATTATGATTCGAGTCAAAAAAGAAACAATTTCTGCTGTCCATCAACAGCACTGACACGCGTTCGTGAATCGCTTGATGGCTTACTTGCTTTTTAAGGTATCTGGCAGACTATGTAAAATCCTGATGTTGCAGCAGCTTTCTCAGCAGCCACTGGATGTCTGCCCATACGTTTCGCACGATAGCTTAGATTCGTTATAACGAGACAAACTTACAATTTAAAACTCCTAGAAATACGTGCAATCCCAAAGCCCTGCAGCGTTAGATGAAAATAATTATACCTGCAGCCTATCAGCAGCACTAGCTCTCTCGGCAGCCGCCGCCTCCCTGCCTGCAGCGGCCGCTCGTCTCCAAGCCGCCAGCGCGCCGCTTCGCTCTGCAGCCAGCGCTCGCACCAACCGTTGTAGACACTTCTGAACTCGATGAGCCTAGAATGATAAAGAAAATAGATATTAATGAGCCCCTATTTTAAAGGTAGATTATATTTGACATTCCTGTATGCGACGAAACTGCTTTGCTTAACTGGTAGGTAAAGTTCCGACGATCAGAAAAAAGCAAAACAAAGCTGCTTCATGACAAGTTTTTGTGAATCTTACTTTTCTCCTGTGTTACTAGACTACCTACTAAGTCATACCATGGCTAATGGCGCTTTGCCCATTGCGCTACTTAATACGAACGTAAGAAAAAAGTACTTAACTTTTGTTGCCTTTTTTACCCCCCAATTATTTATAGCATGTATCAAAAAAGTTTCTATTATACCAAACGTTCACTTACATTAGGGGGTGTGTCCCTCAACGAGCGAGCATAGCAGGCGAGAGCGGCGCGGCGACGCTGGGCAAGGTGGGCTAACACACGTTGTTGGTGAAGCGCAGCCAGACGTCGACGTTCCGCCACCCCTTCCTCTTCCAGAGACTGGGGGAAGAAGATAAGAATATTATTGAAAATGAAAATATTGTAGAAGATAATGTTGTAGAAGATAAGAAAGTTGCAGAAGACACTGATGAATTATATTGGGAGATAGGGACTAGGATAGGGTAATGATTAGAGCAGAGTGCTTGAAAACAGGATCTCGGATATGTGTGAGAAAATATAGATCGTATAATAGTCAAGTCCGAAGCCACATTTTTAGCGACATTTTATTGGTAGTCGATGCGGCACTAGCCAGCATCATAATTTATACTGTATTACAATAAATGATAAGTATTTCCATTTTTGTCCCCGGGCAACTGCTCGTGAACATATCGGAATAGTATTTATTGAAAAACTGAAATTCTCAGTTATAATGTTAGTCTATGTGTTAAAGATAATGTGTGTATGCTCAGATTTAAATTAGGTAACAGTAAATTGTAATCATTACGGTAATGTATGCTCGGAAAGGCAGATATTGCAGTACAAAAAACTTTGATTAGCCCAAAATAGAAACATCATTAAAGAATAACTTACTTGGATATTAGCCTGGAATTTAGCAGTCATGCGCTGGCGGAAGGTCTGAGCTGACGCGGGGTCTGAGGTCATCATCTGCTGGTAGCGGTCCTCCAGTTCAGACCATTCCCTCATCACTTTAGTGATCTAAAATTGAAGTCAGTTTTTTTAACTTTTAAGATCTAGTATAATTAGTTTAGCACGATTCAATCAATGTGCATCAAGTTTTTGTTAAGTTTTGACGCTTTTGAAATCGCGTATAAAAAGGAAGTATTCATGGCTCTCATAACCACTGTGCTTAAGATGTTTTAAAACTAATTTTAATTTTTTTATAATAAATAATGTTACAACTCACCTTTTCACGGTGAGTTTCCTCGAGGCGTTGCTGGGCATCCTTGTAGCTCTGATGCTCTGTGCGCGGGTCGAAATGAGAGAAGTAGGGGTCAGAAGTAGCCGTAGAAGCCTAAAATATTAAACCAGTTAATTTATTATATAATAAGCCTATGCAAGCCTTAGCAATAAGCCTAAGCCTAAGACCTTGTAAGAATTGTGGCTTAGGGTCTCATAATTGCAAGTAAAGCTCTTAATTGGTTCGACAAAGATATTATTAATGTATTATATGGCATTACGCTTTATGCTTTTATTGCATTTCTTTTAACTTTGGCCCGCAGATTCCTGCATGTTTGGCATGACTAGAGGAGAAAGCTTTTCACTCTGCAATAGGATGGACAAGGTGGCAGATTGACAAAGATAATATTTCAGTTTTTATATTATTTCGTATTTTTACGACGGTTAAGCTTGCTGTACCAGAATAATAGAATATTAACGATAAGATCTATATGGTAATCTTATGTCTTGTGAGGTTTATGCTCACCGTAGTAGTTGTAGTGGTAGTGGATGTAGTAGTTGTAGTGGACGGCGATGAGGAGGTCTCGGGGTGCGGCCAGGCGGAGTCGTCGGCGTCGGTGTAGTCGTCGTCCTCCGCGTCGTCGTCCCGAGACAAATCGGCGTCCTCGTCTTCGTCCATATCTGTTAGACGTGTTTTTCGATTAGTTTTAATTACTTCAGAATCACTAACACCCTTAAGTACTTCTTTAGATATTATGCCTACTTTGTGTATTTCAAATAATGGGAAAGTAAAAATGAAGAAAACAACACCGTTGGGTCGTGTTGTTTTCTTCATTTTCAAGACTGAGATAATTTCTGATATAGGTTTGAACAAGATGGATTTTTTTTAACTTTTTTTTTCTATTTTAAAAAAGTACTACTTTACTCTCTAAAAACCTCTACTTGCAACAAAATTACCATCATCAGCGTCGTCATCATCATCATCGTCGCTCAGGTTCAGGCTGTCGTCATCGTCATCACCGAGGGCGTCTTCGTCATCCAGCAAGTCATCATCACGCTCGTCCATAGCTGCGGAAGCGGCCAGCATCTCTTCGCCACCAGGGCTCACTGGTACTCCGACGTCCATGGGCTTGTGCAACTTCGCGTTTTCTAAAAAAATGTTTTCGTTACTTTTTTCTTTTTTATTACTTTTTAATTTTTGCTAATTGAATGCCCGCTTTCTTAAATTACGTTGTAGATAAAATTAAAAGTATCTAATATGTTGTCGATTATATTTTGCAACATAATAAAACGAAACCAACATTGCATATTTATAACTTCACACAAATTATCACAGAACAAATAATAGTACATATTATTAAAACTAGATGACGTCTGCTACTCAGTTACACCCCAATTAGATTGTAACATGAGAACCGTACATTTTTTTTTCGGTATTAATTGTATCCTAGATCTTTTTAGGCCCTCGAAATATATCTATCAAATAGAAAAATAAGTTTAGAACTTTAAAAAACACGTAGACAGACAGACTTACTATCGCATTGAAAACAATAGTATGGATACATATGATAAAACACGTTGTTGGTGAAGGTCTTGAGAACCAACAAACCTTTGAAGTGTTTCGGGCAGCAGACAAACTCGACGCCGGAGAAGAGACTGATGCCGCAGGGGAGGAGCATAGCGAAGGTCCTCAGTCGAAGACCACGCTGGGCGCAAGCACGGCCAGCGGTAGCGTTCCACCTGGAGAACTGCCAGCAGCGGCTCTGGTTGTGGATGTGGTCGAACAGGCAGCTCTCAGGGACCAGCAGCGCGTCCGATTGGAATGGACCTTCTGCCACAAAATTGCGTTTTAGCTTACAGGAATAAATATCCCTGTGAATTACCATGCTTGTCGTCTCATTAATGTTTTCATTTCATTAATGTTATCTTTCAAAGCAATGCGAGATACAATTCTATATGTGACCTATATATATATGATGCTAGAAGACATTATAATTTGTATCACCATTTAGACTATGAAAAGCAATAAGTTTGGTCAGTAAGCTGATCAATGTGAGAGACCAATTTTATTCGTAGCACTTCATCTATCTCATAGCTCGCGGTAAAAACTTAAAAACAAAAACCAAATAGTAGACATACCAAGACAACGGAAAGGCTTAACCCATCGGGTAACCTTGCATTTGGCGGCATTATTGGAGCCAAGCTTGCACCAGTTGCTGACCTTCACGTAGTGGGAGGCTTCAACGATGTTGGTGATGTCATGGCTCGGGTACACCTGAAAATAAAGACATGCATACAACTGCCAGGAATCAAGAAATTCACTTTTGTCACTTTAGCATACCATTAAGTAAATCAAATTTACTGAAGAGGAAAAAAAACGGTTTCCACTTGCTATAGAAAATTCTAAAGGCTATGAAAAATGATACTGGCAACATATAGTATCCACAAATAGCCTACGAACTACTGTAATGTTGTTTGTAATAATTAATTCTATCCTTTTTTTTTCTATGGACCCTTCACACCACTTCAATCTGGTCCCGTGGTAAGTACCTGAAGGACTTGCGTTACGGGTACCAGACGACGGAAATATATTTACTACTTTTATACTATGGACATTTTTAAGATTTTTATTATATGATACACATATTTAATACACATCCATGACCCAGGAACATTGAAAAACCCGCGACCCCCGGCGTGAGCTACCACTACGCCACGGAGGTCGTCTATCTACATTTAAAACTATTCCAAATATACAATTTTCTATTTGGAAGCGGTAATTGGCTAGCTGGTAATGATTTATTCCACTGCCCCTTAATATAAATCCAGGATTAATAACACAGTCAATGTATCACTAAAACAATGGCCGATAATATTATAAATTATAATTAATATTATATGAACAAACGTTGTAGCCGCAAGTCAAACTAATTGCTTTACGCTCAATTAATAAATTAGTGGTCTCCCGGTAATTTCAGCTAAATTATATTCGGAGCACTACAAGGCTTTTGTAGTGGGGATAATAGAAATCGTTTCAAAATAAGTTTTCCCGAAACCCGGATTCAATTATTGTAAGAATTTAGGCTTTTAACCCTCGCAGCGGGATAAATATTGTGGTGAAAATGGTTTTTCCATTTATAAAACTCCACTGCTTTTCATATCTTGATATAGGACATTGGTTTCTAACGTTATCCCTTTCTAATATTAATAATTCGGTATATATTTTGAATTGTTAGGTGCCTATGTTCTAAATCCTTTCTATCTTAATTAAAGATCATTTATAGTAGGGGAGCCCAAGAGATTTACTTTTGCGATTACTCGAGCGCGTCAGATTAAGCTAGGCTTTTTAAGTGTTTCTGTTTATTATAGTATAAAAATCAGATTTCTTAGTTCGGTACCTAAAAAAATATTACGACAACATTTCGGTATTTAAAGTACCAAAATGTCGTCGAAACCGTAAATGTAAACAAAATTTTTAATGCAATTTTTTTTATAACCTTATAATCGCTGTAGCGTCGTATCCAACCGGAGAAGTAAAAAATTTCCTCATTACTTTTTTAACGTTTCACGTTTATGTTTTATCTAATCTACAAAACTAACCTACTGGGGCACTCCACGCTCGAGTTACTACAAAAATAACACTCTCTCTCCCCGGCTATTATGTTATGTTTTGTGTACTTTTAGTTTGACAGTATATCTGACGACCTTATCTATCTTGTGATTATTTATTCAAAGTTACCTTTTTGCAGTAATCGAGTATCTCCATTTTGTCCTTGAGGCAGTTGTGAGGCTTAGTGGTGAGGTCGGGTGTCCATCTGCCGGCCGCTGACATGTATTGAGGGTGGTAGGTCGCACCCGACTCGCATAACACCGCTACCTGTGGCTCGGCACCGCTGGTTGCCTGAAACAACGTTTGATTGTTAGTTTCGTAGAAAGCGTAAAGGAATATTAAGAAATAAATTTAAAGGAAACAGAAAACCCGCTTTTAAAAGTTTTTTCAGCAGCGAGTTAGTTGATTGACGACGAACTAACCCTCCTTGATTTTGACGTCAGTTTAAAACAAGAAAAGCTGATAGAAACCTATTTTGTTTTCATCGATGATAAGTGCGACCTACATTTTACCTGGTTTTAAATGACAAATTCATTTCATAAAGGTTACAATGAAACTGACCACGATGAAAATCATGACATAAAACTTGATGAAGTGGATGGTAACGATAATGAAAATGGACGCGTAAAGTTGATGATGATAGCCTGAAACTTTCCAACCGTACCTTTTCAAAGGTCAAGCGAACTTGGGCTTTTCGAGTAGACATATTGACATTTATAAGTCACGGGTCATTGCTACTCGATAATGACGTAGAAGGTTATTGTGGTCCCTATAACACTTACATTACGTTATTGAGCAAAGCTTACATGCTTTTTATAAAAAATGAGGTTTTAGACACGTGGGAAAAACGTTTAAGTTTAATAAAAAAGATTTTTTTTTAAATAAAGAATATAAATCGAATCAAAAGGTACAAGTTTTAACATTAATGTGGTTGTGTCGTATATTCCTTTGTGTTATAGTTTAAAGCTGATGGAATAAAATTACGATCCTTCAACACTTGTAAAAGGATTTCACTTAGGTCAAAGTCCTAGAATATGTTCCTAATTAGAGAACATTTCTACCCCTGTCTAGACATTCCCAACAGACGCTGTTTGTCTGACTTACCGAGAACTTTCATTATTATTTGAACTATTTATTGATTTCGTCCTTTGAGTTCAATTTAATAATGTAAATGCTTTAGTGGATTGTGTAATAGAGATTCATTATTTTGAACGTATTAAATTCCAACCTCCTAACCTTATACGTCATCATGAGTAACTGAATCTTTATTTTAGTGCTTGCCACTTAAGACTTTTATTTTTAAGTATGTATTTCTATTAAAATGTTCATTAAGAAACTAAAGCCTTAATTTAAAATGTCTTGAACGCCTACAATATTCAACTTTTCAAATATTGAAAGGTCTAATGGAGTTGTTAGGTTAGGTTGGCGAGCATCAGGCGCAAACGGCTCGGGTAGCTTAGCCGAACAAACATGTGTATTTAGGATTTGTTTTTTAGTTGCCAACAACTTCATGTATCGGTTACGATTAGTAAGTGGCCTTTATTGAAAACCTGGCATTATATATATATAAAAAAAACTAGCTTTTGCCCGCGGCACTAAATAACTACGTACTGGCGTCGTTGTAAAACCTTTGTAATTCCTTCTTATTAGTCACCTTCGTCACACAGAGTACCGAGTGCCAGTTTTTTTTACATTCGACTGTGAACGCGTTTACCGTTTACTAAGATTTTATATTGGGTTTGTAAAATAGGGGAAATTGAAAGATAACCAGTTGACGGACCTATGTAATTTGGAATATGTCAATTCCATGTAAGTCGTGATCTGTCGGCTGAGTTTGACATAACGCTACCAAATTACTTAGATTTACCATCTGTGTCTGTTTTAACTTCTCTGATTGTACATGTGACCGTGAGCATCGCTAGGTGGCACTGTACATCCCATATAAAATCTTAATAAACGCGAAACGCGTTTACGGTCGAATGTGAAAAAAACTCGCAATCGGCATTCGGAAAACATTCCCCCCTTTCATGTATCTACGACAAGTGGTTTAGGCAGTACGTTAATTTTTAATTGCATATAGTTCAGTATAAAGGAATTCGTATAATGTCATAGATGATATAGATTAGATTCATAGGTTATATTTTGTTTCGAATTTAAATTATTTCCGAATTGTTGACAAGTTACAAGTTTACAACTAAGAGCTTATTAATCCTTTTATCGTGGAGTATACATAAAATTATATTCAAAGTAATTTGTTTTCAGAAATGATTCTCATTTGCCATTTTATATTTCAAGTACGAACAACGTTATCGAAAGCCTCATTCAGAACTACTCAGCAAATTATCATTTCAAGTGATTTAAAGCGAAAAGATAAACCGCGACGGCCTATATCAAAAGCTCAACAATAAATTTAACTCTGTAACAATATCGCGTTCATTATTTATCCCAATTCAACAGAGATAGGCGTGCCGCAGGGAGGCGTTTTTAAATATACGCTGACAAATTGGGTATGGATGTGACAGGGGTCCGGAATTACCTTTATTTCTATTTATGTATTAATAAAGTTACCAATTTATGTGCAAACACAGAATTGGTAACTAAAATACCACCCAGGAGGCGGTAAACATATTTTCGTCGTACCACATTTATTTCATTTTTTTACCAACGCAAATTATGTTTAAAATATAATAATCATTTTTTTATGATTCTTCGCCGAAGGAAGGACCCTGTTGCCCTGGCGTCACTGCGACCCTTAAGGATTTATTGTGACTCCTTCGCATTAGAGCGCCGTTCCCAACCCAATGCTGCTCGTAAATTGAACGATGTGATTGGGGTTGGTGCTACGAATATCCTCTGCAGAGCATTCGTAGCGCCTAAAGTGCCTGTTCCTGCTCTGTAGTAGTGCAGGACAGTCAAGAAAAAGGTGTTTGTAAACAAAGCAATCACAAATATACCATTATTATAAATATAGTTAAATATTTTTTTATCGAAGAAAGTGGTCTATTTTAAAGTAAACACATGTTATAATAAACACACATAACATTATGATGAACTATGTTCTAACTAGTAGAGTTTACGTTATACTGAATTCTGTGAACTTGTTTTAATCTACAAACTATCACTGAATCACTGAAGAAGCTTTGAGAACTTATAGCAAGCGACACAAGACGCTGGCGTACATTTTTAATTAAAAGAGACTGTTGGTTTTAAAATTATGAAAGTTTCTAGCAGTTTTCGTTTGCTTTGCTTTAAAGTCTCAACATTGTTTTACGGAAACGTGCCGTGGTTAATGATTTTTCGTATAAATAGAACGTGCATGTTTTAACGACCTAATCTTTTGCCCTGGATTCAGACTGAGGGCGCTTATGTGGATTTCTATGTTCAACTTTCAAGGCGCAATTTTTCAGTTTGTTTCAAAGTGTACTTCTTACACTACATCTTAGAATCTTTCTTTCTTTTTTTCTTTGTTTGCAATTTTGCTAATGTTTTAAGTATTGCAGTGAATTTACCTCGTTTCCTTATAATAACTCTAAAATATTATGAATGATTTCTTAAACAAAGTTATATCATTAAGTTTAAACTGAATAAGACTGGACTTCAAGATGTCTCTGGTTCTTAGCGAGTTATCCTCGGCTTTAATTGACTTTTCGTTAAGGAACTTGGTCTTAACATTTTCGTTCCACAAATTAAAATAGTTTGCCTTTGCTGCACAACTTTATTAATATCTTTACCTTTGATATGTAACATTTTTTGTTGTAGTTTTTAGTGAAATGGTAATTAATCGTCTAATTTCTGACTTCAATGAAATGATAACATAATTAATTTTTTATAAACCTTAAAACTGTGGCAAAGTAGACAACAGAAACATTAGTACATTTACCTCCAATGTTTTTAAAAGCTTCATTTCTAATACTAATAACCTAGGGTCCTAGGCTGTAATATAAATAATATATAATAAAAAATTACCACTTGCTCTGGACTATTTCATTAAAAATAAATGTAGTAAAATTTAAACAAAACATACATAATTTTTAGGACTAATTAAGGCAAAAATAATTTTTAGCAGCTAAGTAGCCACAATCAATAAAACAAAAATTTTACATCACTATAAATTACCAATGTAACTTTGTTACCGGAATCCGAAGCGCTGTTATTGGCCTGGAAATATTTGATTACTTCGCAATTAAATTTTGAAATTTAATGGATGTTATTAATAAAGTTTTGAGTTTGTCCCTCAGGATGAGATCAACTCGATAGGAGCGAATTTTCAATTATCTGTTTAGGTTTTCCCGTAGCCCACCACTTTAGCTATTTTTAAAGAAAATGTCATAAAAATATTAAAAAACATTATTTGTGGTAACTTAAAATAGTATTGTATAATAAACGTAATTTATTTTATACAAGGGGCCAATATGCTACGTTGAGAATTTTGCCTCTACTGTGGGTTACATTTTGTATGAAAAAACTTTTAAACATGTTAAGATTTTTTATAATATTTAGGGGGCAAGCAAGCAGACGGGTTACCTGATTGAAGGCAACTGACGTCACCCATGGACACTCGCGACATCCGAAGAGTCGCAAGTGCTTTGAGGGATTAGAGAATGAGAATCGGGATAAGGGATTAGGGAAGGTGGGCCACCGGGAAACTCACTCACTGAACGAAACACAGCACGACGTCAGTTTTCTATTAGGCCGCGGTATCTCTCCGGTTAAGCCGGCCTACTCGTGCCGAAGCATGGCTATCCTACGGTAATGAGTGTACTCGATATCGGAAAATGTCTCTTAGGTACATGCCTCCGCCCTCCATCCGGGTTTTAACCTGCACCCTCTCGAGAACAAACCAAAGATCTTAACCACTAGGCCACGGACGCTCTAAAAATAAAAAAAAATAACCCTCGCTGTTCAAATTTTAAAAAATGTTGAGTTATGATATTTCTTTGGAATAATCGCTTTGTAAAAGAGAAAACAGTAACTCACATTCCTGACAAATAACTAAGCACAAAGGGATGAAATTGTAGCCTGTGAAACAGCAAACCATTTGGTTATTGAATAGCGAACATAAGTTCTGGTACGTGCAAGTTGTCTCGTTAGCAAGTTTGACCAAGACAAATATTCCAGCGGCGCCTTCCTGACAAATATCTAACTTAGATGCTTTAGATTTGCAAGTTTCTAACGGGATTGCATCAAATTCAAATACATTATCGGATATCTTAGCTAATGTTGAAGTTTTGGTTACAATTAAAAACGATGAAATGATAACTAACAATAAAAAGCCAAGTTTTAAATGTAATAAAATGTATTAAGTAGAGATTTATGTTAACACAATAAAATAAACGTTAAAGTTCTGCTATTGGCAAGAAAAATTAAATAAAGTAGTAATAATAACTCAATCTGTTCATTGAAATAAATTTAGAAAAACCTATACCATAAAAATATTTTTGCTAAAAATATTTGCGTAAACGAAATAAAATAGACGAATAGAGATAGAATAATATTCGAAACAAAGGTATGTTCAGTTTGGAAACATCAGCAGATATGTCTAGTTGATACTAAACTGAGGGGGGCTAAGTGCAGAACCTAGTACTGAGTTGAGCGCCACATGGCTGTTGTGTTTAGAATATGCACAATTTTTAACGCATTGGTTCTTTAAGCTTTGATATTTGTTTTTCTTTGAACATGTAGCTCGTAGACAGCTGTAGTAGTGAGACATATCTTCTAATATATATAATTATTGCGTGTGTTTGTCACTCAAATCCTTTCAAAAAGTCTGGACCGATTTTGATAAAATTTGTGTGTGTTTTAGAGGATTAGAAAAAGGTTTACATTCATATACCAGCAGGACTCTGTCGGACTCGCTAGTTGCATTATTGCAATAATTGTGTGCGTTTGCCTTACTTAGTCATTCGATAACATTTATATTGGCTGCAGTAAAGCAAAAAGCCGCGGTCGAAATTGACCGATTCCCACTCATGAAATCGAAATGGATTGGAAATGGGTCAAAATGTAAGCAATCAAGCGCTTTTTCAATATTCTAGTTATATTGTGTCAGCAGAAATGGAATGTTTATTTTCTTCACACTTTTAATTTCGAATCAATTCAAAACTCTCTCAATTTGATGATAACTGGACCATATAACGATGCTAATCTATTTTAGAGCAGCTTATAAAAATATAATCGAAAAATAATTAAGTCAGGCAAACTTAGGTACAGTCTTATAATTTAATATTTCATTCGCTAGTGGAGTAACAAATATAACATGATAGTTTGTCTAGTGAAGTCCAAGCCTACTTGTTTAGATTTCATTGCCTGACAAGTTTTGCTTTGTATACTAGTTTTAGCATTGAAAGCTAAACTTCTAGCATTAGCAAGTTAAACCAATCACTCTTGGAGACAACAAACTGAACATCGAGTAAATGTTAGCTTGAACCGGGACAAGTGACATATTGTACAGAGTTTAGAAGGTTTGCTTAGCTAAAAGTTAAATCTCTAGCTACAAGTACGCAGGTTAGTTTTACCTATGTTGTTAAAATCCCTTAATGTGACCAAATTTACATTAGTTAATCTAAGTCATACGTTCTCTTTCATTTACGCGAGGATAAAAAGAACATTTATACTATACTAGTTGACCCCGCAGACGTTGTCCTGCCGAGCTATTGTGAATCTAAACCATTCTCAGATCCTCTTGAACACACACACAAAAAATTTCATCGAAATCGGTCCAGTCGTTTAAGAGAAGTTTAGTGACAAACACACTCAGA
>JAOTAV010000006.1:1995484-2014088 GCA_026546445.1 Cyclargus thomasi
TCAAATACGAAGTAGGTAGCATTTTTACAAATATTCTGTAATAAATTGTGTAGTAAAATTGCATGACTGAGTTTCACTTTTCTAAAAATGTGGTGCGTAAAAACTTCCTACACAAATTTAGTAAATTTACTATGGAAATTTTTTACAGTGTAATAATCAAATTTGGCAACTAAAAAGTTTTGCCAGAAATTGGTAATTACATTTTTCAGAGAAAAGGCATTTTTTATAATAATATCGCAATTCCGTACAATTATATTTATTAAATTTAATTACATTTATATTCATAGAAAACTTAACTTCTACACACCTAATGTCATAGAAAACTATCTTATTCTATCTTAAAACACTAAGATTCAGTACAGAAGATTTCTTAATATAATATTTATACAATCCAAATAGTTCTACTATGCATATAAACAGACCAATTACTTTACTAATATTTAAAGTTCGGTCATCAATTGTACATATATAACATATTACTTTAAAAAGGCCTAGAGCTAACCTTCCTCAGACATAAAAATCTCCTTACACTTCTCCACTGTCGGAGACAAAACAGTGGATCTGTGTAAGAGTGGACACATCAGGCAGCATTAGGCCTTTTACAAAGCTTCATCTGACCCATGATGGAACCATAACATAACCATAACTGATAGTTAATAGTAAACACCATGTTATAGTGTTGAAGGTTTAAAAATAAAAATTTATTAATTTTTACTTTTAAACAAATGATAGAGACTCAAATCCATACTAATATTATAAATGGGAAAGGGTGTTTGTTTATTTGTTTGTCCTTTCTTCACGTTGCAACGGAGCAAATTTATGACGTGATTTTTATGTGAAGTTAGTTGGGGGTTTTGAGAAAGACATAGGGTACTTTTTATCTATTTTGGCGCAACAGAGTTGCGGGCATCATCTAGTCTTATAATAAAGCTATTTCATTATATAGCTTGTACAAATAAACATATTTGAGTTTTTAATGTACAAAAATGTCTTGATTATTAATTTACTATGGGTTTACACAGAACTTTTTTCCACTTAACTTTATATGAATGATAGCCACCAAACATAGGAAAATTCTTAACAAACAAACATTCAATGTTTTGATAAGGTCATACATGTTATTATAACACTAGCCATTGCCTGTGACTATGTCCACATGAAACCTAAACTATCCCAAACATGTTTGGTTTCTATTGGTCATAGTGTGATGTTAGCCTATGTGCCTATAGCCTCCCTCAATAAATAGGCTAACTGACACAAAAAGAATTTTCTTAATTCCGACGAGTAGTTCCTGAGATTAGCACATTCAAACAAACTCTTCAGCTTTATATTATTAGTACAGATAATATTTCATGTTTCAAAATTGGTATACTCCATTTACCATAAGTCAGCACAAAACTTATAAAATCTCAAAATTTGTATGAAATTCAGTGCCAAGTTATTTTGAACAGACTAAAGTTGTACTTGCTAATCATCATTTCCATAGAAAAATGAAGATTTTCAAGTTCAGCATAAAAAAAAAAGGATATAACACTTTAAACAATTGCTCAGGATAAATTTCCTATTATACTACATTTTCTACATAAAAAATCATTGCCAAAATTTACAGAAAAAAAAAACATAACAGAAAATATAGATCATACTTTTATGGACAGTATAATACATAAAAATAAAATAAATGGTAAACTGTCTAGATAACTTTGTGAAAATATTATTAGTTAATATTCTTTAGTTTTGTGATCATTATTGCATATTTTAATAAGTATAAAATATTACCACATGACCAATACATGCAAAATTTTGGTAAAAATAAATGCTAAAAAAATATCCTGATAATGTTCATACGAGTCTTAAAAAGATAGGACCATTTAAAATAGTTAAAAGTCAAAACAGTGTGCTTTGAAAACGATTCTAGGAATTTACTATTACAAATGAAAACATTACTCTACTTACCTCATTCATTAACATTACATAACGAATTTAGAATGTTAAAATAGTTGATATGATGTAATAAATAACAATGACCAGCGAACATTTTGGCTTATGTAGAGCGAAGGAAAGGTGCACATGGTTTTAAAACATTGAGATAATTCCAATGTTTTGCTGCTTTGTAAAGTTTTGTTGCTGTATTAAAAAGTCTCTTGCTATACTAGCAACAACATCTCCATTGTTATGTTATCAACAAATGATTTTTTATGTACCTCTGGGGTGAACAAATTATAAATTGAGAAGTTACATGTAGATTCACCTGCCCCAATGCAATTTAAGAATCATTTGACTCATAATTATTTCATTTCATAACATATTACAATAATTTTATAGTAACTTATGCAATAGTGAGAAAAAAAATTTACAGATATGGCAATCATTTAACAATCATGTGCACGTAACCTTCAGCTCTATAATATTTTACTATTATAGTCACTCTCATCTATTTTAATCACATTATCCTATAAATAAATTACATCTCTAGGTAAAAAACAATTGTCTTTATTACAATATATTATTTTTACTTTGCCTCCTTTTTAACAATCACAGTCTTTTCTGCGGGTTTCACTGCAGGTTTTGCCATGGATCATTTCTTCTTTCTGTCTTGGGTGCACTTGGGGCAGTACCACTTACCTTTAGGTTTGATCTTAAGGTCGACACAGGCGAAGTGGAACCACTCTATGGGGCAGTCGGGGTTGTCGCAGCCTATCATCTCGCCGTAGGACACTTGATGACACAAGCAGTAGGTGGGTTCGTTAGGATCGACGGGCATGTCGAGCACGTCGCTGGGGTGAGCCATGCCCGCCACGGAGTCCAAGTCTGCATTTTCCTCCTGTTCCTTGTTGGCATTAGCCGTAGTCGTGGCCTTTCTCGGCGTCTTTTTCTTGGCGGCGGACCTGCTGGCGGCGGCGTCGTCCTCGCTGGAAGCACCTGCGCGTTTTTTCTTGCCCGACGACGCCGCAGCTTTTTCGCTGCCCTTCAGCCTTTTCCTACCTTTTTTGACCGTCGTAGGGTTGGCCTCCTGATCCGCGGCAGCCTGCTGTGCCACACGTGAACTCATAACTTTCTCTTGAATTTCGGATTCAAAGCGCGCGAGGTCAGAGTCAAGGCGACGAATATGTTTGTCCACTAATTCGTACGTCTGTATCGCGAGCTGCACTTTATCGTCCCCGTATTCTTTAGCCTTGTTAAACAACCCCTGAATGGTGTTCACCTTTTCTTTCTTCGTTTCCTCGTCCATTTTTGGTATGCTCGGAAGCAATTCATCTGCCATAAGATCTATTGTCCTCATTAGGCCGTGTGCTCGGTCGTCCAGATCCCTCATCAATTTAAAGTTTCTCTGTAACTCTATTGGTAAATGTTGAAGACTGTCCAAGTAATGCTCCAAATAAAGTGCCGAAGTCATTTTTTATTATTTCTTTCACAGTTTTAAATAAATGATGCTCCTGAATTAATTCTTCGCTGGTTTTAAATGAAACTTCTTTTCTTTTACTTATAATTAAAAACACTATTTGTATACAATCAAAACCACTATTGCTCCTCGTGAACAAACGAAAATTTTTAACAAAATATGTTGAAATAAAAATGCAAAAGCAAAGCAAACGAAAATTTTGTAAATTTCATTTCATTCATGCAGATTGGCGATTGTCGGGGCTACCAATTTAAAAAATAACCAAGATGCTAGCAGGCGACAGGAAGTTGTAGGGCTGCCAGTATAAAAAAACCTCTGTAGTCCATGGTTTGTATCGTACTTGTAAACCGATATCGTAATCGTACAACAAAGGTTTTTATTTATTTGGTACATACAAATTATAAACCCTACTCTTTTTATTATATTTATAGCAGCGGTGTAGGCACCGCTGTATATATATGGGCCCCCTTACTACAAATAAAAGACCCTAACGCGCGATAGCCAAAACTAGTTCAAAATTTCAACTCTCTAGCTATTGTAAACAGTTCTTGGACAAATGGACAGATATCAAAGTCTTAGTAACAGGATCCCATTTTTACCCTTTGGGTACGGAACCCTAAAAAAGGCAACTTTGCCATAGGGCCCCACGGCAAAGGCACGCAACGTTTCTGTTTCACAGTTAACTTTATATAAAAACCTTAGGGCCTGTTTCCCGCCTTATAGATAAGTTGTCACAAAAATTGTGGATAACAGAAACTTTATCAGTAAGCGATGAAAAAAGCCCTTAAAGTATTAATTCAAGTTGTATTTATTACAGCCCGTTGCTTGTTGCAATCACGTACATGGTATCCCTTAGTAGTATGTGGATAGTTGAACTGAATCAAGCCATTGACACCGTCTATGCACCGTCTTATCTATACTTATAATGAGACAAATATTTTTTAAAAATAATTGTGGGGGGGCTTAGGAAAAGTAATGAAACACAAATCGACAAAAAAAATGTCTGTTTGTACGCGCTAATCTCCGGAACTACTGAACGGATCCGAATATTTTTTTTTGTTTAATAGCAATTAATTCTAGAAAACGCATATGATACTTTTTATCTCGGAATAATGTAAGCTTTCCGTGATATACACATTTTCGTGCAACAAAGTTGCGGGCATCAACTAGTAATATTTAAGTTACTCTATGACCGACACTGTCGGTGACCGTAGACGGCGTTTAGCTTTCCTTCTGATTGATGTCGCAGGCACTGGGTATTCTTTTGTACCAGATTCGTGAAAAAGCTCATATTCTGGCCTACCTGAACCCGGTTGCAGATATAACTTTAAATGCCTTCATAAAATTTAACAGAATAAAAAGTTTGACTACAATGGTAATAACTGCACAAGGATAGCTAGTTCTTACTGCTAGATTAATCATAATAATAAAAAAATAAAATTTAATTAAATAAGCATTGCTTTTATCCAGAAAATTTACTTTGAAGGCACTTTATCAATGCATTACACACATAATAAAAATATGTTCTTGGATAGAAAATAAAACGCAAAATTTTTCAATTTATTTGTATTAGCAAATAAACAAGTTATAAAATATTTCCATAATAGAAATGACATTAGTCCAGTGTACCGCATTCTAATAAACATAATTCTTGACTGGCATTTTAATATTTGTATTCTGGATAGACAGAAGAATACTAAAAATTATCACTCCTTTGTATGAAAATACAAATATCAAAATTTGCTGACGAGCCAAGAGGCCATGGTATGTCTGGAAAGCGATCAGCTTCATACAACACAAAATGTAAATTTCCTTCGCTTTTGGCGCTCACAAAGCTGCACAAACATTAATATCAATTATATTACGTAACTATAATACATAAAACAGTACAATCACTGCCAGTCCCATCCATTTACTCATAGAATACATTATAACTTGTAAAATATTTAACATTTAAAAATGATAAACTTTAAAATAAAAAATGCAAATAAATAATTAGCAATTGCCCTTGGTGGCAATGGAGCATTCCATCTACATAATATAAAACATGCTTTTACTTTTCTTACATCTATACTTTACATCTCTTATCTACTCATACATGTAAGTTAAACTAATATGCTACAAATTCGTACATAACATAAACATGGTTTAAGGAATTTATTATTCTTGTATATTATTTGGATATTATTGGTTAAATTTTTGTTGAAGCTAGTGCTTGGCGCGGTACTTGCGCATGATTAAGAAAAAATGGCGTTATGGTTGGCCATGTTGTAATACACGAACAAGACTTAAGGAATATAAATAAAATATCGAGGCACATAAAATATCATTACGAATCTGCCAAAATGTAAAGTCAAAAAGCCACCTTCAGAAAGTTAATAATTATATAATCTCAAATAATATAATGTAAATAATTATATGTTTAGTCTTAATAAAATATACATAATTTTATAGTCTATATGAAAGAGCAAAAGCAGCACTCAGCTTAGACCCAACCATGTTAGTTTCACATTGACAGGTTGTGTTTATACTAAGGGCCTGTTTCACCGCTTACTGATAGTCTATTCATAACTTTTTTGTATGGAGAATCAGTCAAAACATTTGTGGATAACCTAACAGAAACTTTAACAGTAAGCGGTGAAACAGGCCCTAAGACTTCTTAAGCAAAGTATATTTCATAAATAGACAACGACAATCACTATTTCTTTAGTCTATCAAAATTTATATTATTTTGATCAACTTTACTCTTAAACGCCTATAAAAAGTGATATTCAATCATAATAATACTAATAAAACTCACTTTTTACTTGCACTGTTTCCACTATATTTACTGTAATTTATAACAATTTTATGTACAATATACAACCGGTTTCGAAATACATCATCAGGTAAAGGTAGTTTTGAATTAATATAATAAAAACAAAAATTAGGGTTGCCACCATAACGGAACTTTATACAATTTGGTAGAATTTTTATACCATCTAAAACTATTTTCTTCTCAAGTCATAATTAATAATTTTACGTTAGTTTAAGCCAATTTTATATATAGTTATAATAATAATACTTACTAGGTAGCTACCATCAATAAATTTTAAACTGTAATTTCTGTTACTGGGATAAAGAATATTATTATTATAATTGATATATTGTTTTCGTGGATAGTTATCTTAAAATATCACTTGTACAGATGATACATACACTACAACAGCGAAAGTACGTAGTTTTTACGCGGCGTTCGAATTCCACGCAAGCGAAGCCGCGGGCAACAGTCAGTTGTAAAGAAAATTAAATATAAACCATATAGGCATACGAATGTCAAAGAAATTAAGCTAAATTAAAAAATGTCAAATAATATGTAATGTTCAGGTATATAAAATTAATGAATAAGTGATCAATACATTAAAGTAGCAGTGAAATATAAATATAGATTATTGCGTAAGAAATAATAATTTAAAGGTCCTGTTTAACAAAATTTTTAAATTTTTATTTCTTACGCAATAATAAAATTACCTATACCCGATGATGTATTTCGAAACCGGTCGTGTATTGTTTATATAAGTATTATAAATAACAGTAAATATAGTGGAAACATTGCAAGTAAAAAATGAGTTTTATTAATGTTGAACGTGAATTTCCACCAATAACCAACAATACAATCAATTATGTATATCAATCATAATAAGAATTTCACAATATACAAGCATTCACACTAATATTACAGAATATATTCTGAAGGGGCTATATCGCAAAGTATATAATTTCTCTGATATCTACGTAAGAGACGCCCACGTTCTGTCGGCGCGCAGCGTGTCGGGCCGCATTTTCCACATGGTTATTAAATGTATGGAAATTGCGACCCGCGTAGCTGCGTCCCACTTAAGATGCGCGTAACTTTATAGAGCATATATAAGGTACACAATTGGAACTTAAATCTAGCTAAATACATCTTCTAAGATAAGAAAATTTGGTACATGTTCGTTGTTCATATAATTTTTAAATAACACTGCTAAGGTTGCGGGGCAACGGAAATTTTTATGGAATGCGTTGTGTATAAAAATGCAAAATTGAATTAAGAGAGTTTACGAAAACAATGCTTCAGCCTAAGTGACGTAACCCACAACAAAATAAATTTGTTTTTCTACTCTTTGTGTTCTGCTAAAACGGTATTTTTTATAAAGCAAAATAATGGTGGGTTGCGCCACTTTCGCATCGACAACTTAGATATAATTCTTACTCTCGCTACCGATAATAGAAAAGTTCAGTATAAAATGGAAGTAGCTACTTAGTAGATTTTGTGATTATTGGCACTACGTACGCAGGTCACATTTTATGATTATAAAATATTATGCTACTTACTGTTTCGATAGAGCCGCGTCTCCTGAATTTAATTTGATCTAAACGGTTCCTGCTACAGACATGTGCAAGATAGCTTAGCATGGAGAGTATATTTTCTACAACTATCTCATAATATTGCATATTGATATAACACGGAAAATGCAGCCCACCCCTCTGCGGCCCTACGTATTGTGTGCGTACTTTTTGAGTTGATGAGCACGATCTATGACGGCCTTTCAGCAAACTTATGTCAGCAAATAGAGCGCTGTGTTCAAATTAAGAACAGGAAACCAATAAGTAATACCTAAGAGGTTAGGATTAATTCAATACAATTTATTGTAAAGAACTAAGAAAAATTGCTGATTAAAATAACCCCTATTTTTGCATAAAACTCAAGACTAGTAGTAATAAAGAGTAATAATAAGAAAACCACTCATACTTCTGAAACATGATTTCACAACCGCTAATAAAAGAGATTTATATCGAGATATAACTTTTAACAAGCAAAGCACCATTTTGTGCTAGGGTGGGTTGACTCGCAAATATAATATTCAATAAAATCAAACTCGAGGCGACCGCCAAATAACAACAGTAAGGGGGAAGAAGACATTTTATCCCTACACCTAACTACTTTCGATAACTATATTCATATTTGGTTTAAGTTAATATGAACTATGAGTCTATGGTCTAGCAAATATGTCCCGTGAAAAAAAAAACATCGCACCACAGACGTGATATACGTAAGGAATACTGTGATAACTACACTAGTGTTTCATACTTGTCTAGGACATGACTTTGATTGTTTTCGTCGCCGTGGGAGCGGGAACGAGGCCTTGGTGTTTCTGTTGTCTTTCCTTTCGTCTTCTTATCGTGGCCGCAGGTACACGCTACGGATGTCTGTCGCTTCAGGGTCTGCGCTCTGGCGTTGGCCCATTGCGGGTCGAGCGACTCGCTTCGAGCGTACATCTGACGCTTGCGACCCATAGTTGCGTGTGTGAACGCACTCTGACCGCTATCGGATGACGGCCGCATTGTTTCACTGCGCATACAGACGTTCCCACCGGCACGTCTGAACGAATCCAGCACCCTCTCCTCGATTTCTTCGATATCCTTCTTCTTGACCAGCCAGACCTCGTTCGATACGCTCGAAAAGTAACTCGTGCCCTTGCTGACGGATAGCTTCTGTTTATTCTTCAACTTGTAAGCTTTAAGGTCCTCGGCGGCTTTGTTGGCATTAGTGCGGGCTGTGTCGGGCGACGCGACGTTTCGAAAAGCGGTCCCCTGCGATGGAAACTGATCGGGTATCTTAGCTCCGAGGCTCGGAGACCGTATAGTCAGATCTACGGGGGAGGGCATTGGTTTGAATTCGGGTTTGATGATCTTCTGCGGTTCGGGTTTCTGTATTTTTTCGTCGCTGCTGTCGTTTCTCTGCCATTTCGCAGCTATGGATCCCGTAATGCTGGGTTGACGTTCCAGCAGCGTATTTTTATGGTTCAGAGTGTTGGTTTTGTCGCTGTTATTTTCAAAAAAGATGTTGTCTTTGAACGGCGTAGCGGGTGGAGGCAGGTCGCTATCGGAGCCCAATCTTTCTGTACGAGATCGTCCCCGGACCGAGCCGGGTCTTGAAAGTCGGCCAGCATTCGCACTAGCGTCCTCTGCGGCCTTTTCGAATATTCGTATTTTGTCTCCGACTCCATTATTCTCTTCTGCTTTTTCATCTCCCTTGGGAGTTTCCGTATCGACTTTGAGAGCATCATCTTTTACGGCCGCTTTAAGTGATTTATCATCCTGCTTAATTTCAGGTTCATTAATAATAGGTTTTGGATCGTTTTTAGGTGCAGGCAGTGACAGTTTTTCAGTTTTCATAGGTATTTCCTTGGCCACTTCCTTCTTGACTTTGGGAGTGTCGTCCTCACTTTTGGAGTCGACTCTGTTGAATTTCTGTATGTTGGACAGGACGCCCCCAGAGAAGGAGGTGAGTTTGTCAGTTTTTGGCGGTGAGGACACTTTAGTGGACAGGGTGATGTAGTTATTTTTGGCGTTATCGTTCTGAATCGCGGCGAACGCTTTTGGAGTGGGCGACGTGACTTGGGGGGGCGACGGCACTTTACACTTGGGTGGGGACGGGCTATCCTTTTGCTCGATCGGGTCACTTCTCGGTGGGGACTTGACGTTTCTTTTGTGTTCGGCTTCAAGGGAGTTTTTCTCTTGTTTGTCGGGAGGGGAATGCGTCGCATCGTGGCGAGGCGAAGCGCGGCGTCACGCCCTACTGTCCGTCCACTGATCGGAGTCATCGTCGTCGTCGGAATCGTTGTCCGAGTCCGTGTCGCTCTGTTCGACGGCGACGCGTCGCGCGAGTATCGATGCGACGTCGTGTAGCGCGGGCGCGCCGCGTAGAGTGTCGTACTTGCCTACGTTGTCTTCGCACCTTTTCTCGACCTTCCGCAATTTGATTCCTGCAATTTAAATTAAAACACTTATAACACGATTATGTAAAAACGACCCTGAGCTACTGGTCGTGAGTAACGGAACGTCTGTAGAGCTAGAAATTCTTATGTTGATAAATCACAACATGCTAAGGACCGTCTCGTAACGGCAACCATCGTCTGCCACGTCTTATTCCTGAACATCATCGACAGATATGTTATTGTAAGTGTCGAAAAGCATAATTTATTAGTATATTTTTTTTTCATACATAAAATATGTTTGAGCCTTGGGTTATTTAATAAACACATTGTATAGAAGATTTACCTTCTCTGATAGCCTTGAGCAAATCGGATCGCGGGTCCGGTGCAGGGTCCTCCGTGGGGCGCGGGGGCTTGAGAGCGGAGGCGCCGCGGAGCAGAGACGCGGGGGAGGGTGGGCGCGGCCGGTCGTCGGGCGGTGGCGGTGCAGGCGGCGCCGGCGGCGGGGTCGGCGCGCGCGGGGGCTCCTCCGATGACATCATACCTGGGAGTGGCATAAAACTTAGTACTGACGGACTGTTAACGTTATTTATTATACAGCTTTTACTATTGATAGAAATTAAATTTTGGAGAAAATGAGAAAAGTTCTAAACTTAACACATTTAATACACCAACTTTGTGGTGCCCTAATTTACAAATAAAAATATTTAAAACATACCAATAACCGCGTGCATGTGATCTAAGTGTGCATCGAGAGCAGAGCGGTGTGGCGGCGAGCCGTTGAGCGTCGGCGCGTCCGGCGGAGGCGGCGGGGGCGGCAGCGTCGATCTGCAAATTAAAAAAATTCAATATTAGCGACATCAAACAAGAAACTAGCCCTATCTACTGATGTAATCGAATGAATTAACGTCCACAAATAAAAAGTGCGCCTTGTTAAACTTTATTTACACCATACCTACTTTATGTTGTTCCTATTTAAAAGTGAGTGTATTTTTGTTTATGCTTCATACACCTCGGCACAGTAGTATGCATACAAATATACTTCGCATTGATGCTAATTCAAAAGTATGCTTGTAACCAAGGTTTGGTTAACTACTAATATTATAAACAACTAGTGAAGGTGTCATGAGCGGCATAAATCCATTTGGAGCATGCCTACATCTCCGTTGCGCTAAAATTCGTGCGGAAACCGTACATTTTTGTCGAGATAAAAAGTATCTCCACACCGAGTTTCAGCAAAATCGGTTGAGCGGTTCGATCGTGAAGAAGTAACAGACAGACAGACACACTTTTAAATTAATAATATTCGTTTGGATAGTATTTAATGTGAATCGAAAAATTAAATGAATAAATAGACATTAACGCAATACATAGACATGAGCACTGCATTTACAAATAATAATTACCTTGTCGGCGTATGATGCGGCGTATCGTCGGCGCTGAGTTGCGGCGGCGCGGGCGGCGGCATGTTCGGCCTGGCGCGTCGCGGCGTGCCGGCACTCGTGATGCTGCCGCCGTATATCGGCTCCACCGCGCCGTACGGGGACTCCTCGCCCATCACTAGGCCCACACGTAAAATTGTATGTAAGAGATTATACTGTTAATATTTTGGAAATATGATGTTTTTCCAGGGCCAAAGCAGCCTATAATACTCTCCATCCTCTCGACTAAGTTAAGAGAAAAATTAAGTAGACTGGTCTTTGCGTTAGGGCGAGAAGGACGGATAAACAAACACATTTTTCAATTTATATATTAGTATAGATTTAGATATTTTTTAAAGTAGACTACTTGTAATGGTAATATTCAAAATTTAAAGAGTTATCTGCGGATTTTTAAAGCTTAATTCGCAGACAGATGATATGAAAAGTAACACATCACGTATTGCTGAGTGCTCAAAATAACTCAGCACGGAATTTCATATAGATCTCGATGGTTTCTTTTTTTTTGATTAATTTATGTAGGTCATCGAACCCACCGTGGCCGTTGCCCGTCAGCCGCGGCTGTCGGGGCTGGTGGTCGATCTCTATGGAGTTTGGGCGGGCAGCCTGCGACGGCGTGCGGCTCAGTGGCGCTCGGTACCCCCCGTCTGTCACCGTCGTCTCTGAAAGTTTAAACAACCATGTGACATTTGTTTTCACTTCTTTCGTCCTATCTTCTTCTGATTAATTTTGTTGCGGTTCCCAAGGCAGCTTTAGCAAGTCCCTCGGGTTCCCTGAAATCATATTTATGGGTTTTCGTGGTTGGATACCGCTGTCGATCCTGGCGACACAGGAGATGCAGTGGTAGAAATGTGTGGTGGGCCAAAGCCCGATTAAAAAAAATTGTTTTCACTTTTGTTATTACTCACTTTATATAAAAAAAGTGTTAACATTTAATTTTATTTCACTAAGAGCCCTTTTCCCACATCTTCCTGATAAGTGTCGGATAAGCTATCAAATTCTACATAAAATATGTTTAAAAAGTTGTAGATAACCAATCCGACACTTATTAGGAAACGGCGAAACAGGTCCTAAGAGTGTTTTACCAATTCAGATGTAAAGAGCTTATATAGTCTTTGTACAACTTATCTAACACATAAGAATGGAGTATCTATCAAATAAGTTGTGGATTGCCTATTCGACACTTAGCACGGAGTGGTCCAAGAGGCCCTTAATATAATAATAATGGAGCAATCATCACGGGCGATGGGGTCCTAGAAAAAGAAATAATAATAAATATTCCTGAATTAAAATAAGTTTTTCGGTGTTCTCGTAATCCAATTGTAGTAGACAATTCATAACTCTATTTTTACAGACTGCCTTTGTGGCATCTATTATTTTTACGTGCGTGTTAAATTTGTTGTAGAGGTATTTTCCAATAAAACAAAAGAAACTGTTGGTAAATCAGGTACGATAAAGTTTACAGCTAATGTCTGTGACTCTCTCTCTCTTCTCTTAGCCTTACTTTTATAGGACGGGTTATATGATAGAAGACCATGCTGCTTGACAACTGAGTGGAGTATAAATATATGGCGCACGGTTGAAACTTTGGTCTTTCTGTAGAGTTCTCCCGTGGTGTATAGGTTGGGTAGGCCATATATGACTTTGAGGACGGCTCTCTGAGCGAGCTCCAATTGTATTAAGGTAGATTTATGAGTGTCGCCCCAGGTTGATATGCAGTAAGTGAGTAGAGATAAGCAAAGTGTGAGGTAGGCAATATTTCTGGTAGCTTGTAGCTTGTAGCTTTACAAGAAGCTATACAAGAAGCTGCGCTCGCATCATCATCACTATAAGTATATACTCACGCTGGTAAGGCTCCGGAGCGGGGCGGTACGGCTCGACGTTGTACCGTCGCAGCTGGGCCGGCGCCATGATGTGTTCGCCGCGTGTCACCGCTTCCGCCTTCTGGCGGTCGCGTGTCGAGTGCGGCACGCGGACGCGTCGCGCGGTGCGGCCGTCCGCGTTCGTGCGCGGCTGACGGACCTGGAATTGAGATGAAGGAGTTAAAATTTTGTTACAAACTTTTTTTTTAATTTGACAATTGATCTTAAGACACTTTTGTGATAGTCCCAATTTCCGGTGATTTATTTTGTATGAAATATAAAGTTCTACCTATAAGTAAACCCGGAATAGCTAAACTAGCTAGGTTTCAGTTAATTTAAGCTCAAAGCTTAAGTTACATCGTTCGTACGTCATTATTGATAAAAGAACTGCTTTGGAATTTCTAAGGCCCCGTCACCAACTTCATGAAAAAAAAAAGAAAGCCACATACCTTCTTCCCCCTATCGTGCTGGATCCTCTCGGTGTCTTGCAGCATCTCGCGGCGCCAGAGCTCGAAGAAGTAGTCGGGGTCGGTGTAGAACTTCCTCGCGTCTCGGCCATCATCGCGGAACTCGTTCAGTCGTTCTAGCGGCGGCGGGCGGTCGCAGCGGGCGTACGTCGCCAGCATAGCCGTCGGCATGGTAGTGCGGGAGAACAACTGCTGTTGGAACGACCGCGCCGAACGGAACGCCTTCCGCATCTGGATGTCTTGGAGGGACACTGGAAAATATAACGATGAATTATTGAGGTCATTATTTATTAAATATAAGTATGTTTATTTACAAAAACATCGTAGTTATAGTTACAATAAGATGTTACTAGTGAAATAGCACACTGGTTTTGTCGGATATGTTTCGACGTGGTATTTGGTGGAGGTACGGCAAATTATAAGCGGAAGTTAACCGGACTGATTATGTATGCGCTAAAATTAAAAAAAGTGCAACATAAATGTCTGACAAAGTTAGGCATTGTTTTAGTATTATGTTATCTCTCGTTTTGCGCATTAATTGAAAGGACGTGACATTTTAAGTAACCATTAACGCCAACAGTATTTTCTGGAATCGGGTTCAAATCTATCATTCACCAAGCTTGCCCAACCGTGGCAGCAAAGGCTTTTAATAGTTGAATAGATTATAGCATTTAAAGTATTAAACATGTTATCTCGTCTGACAGACCCTCCACCTGCTTGCTTCTCAACTTATGTTCCTCGTATTCCTTATCGGGTGTGCGTATATCTTCGCACAGCTGCGTGCTAGACGCGCGACGGTAGCACTCACCCTCCTCCACGCCGGAGTCCAACTGGGTGACCTTTATGGCCAGCCTGTCGATGCGCGCCTGCAGCACGTTGGTCCTCTCCGCTAGGCCAGTCGCCTCGCGCGTCAGCTCGCCGAACATATCCTCCGCATGTTTAGATAAGGACGACAATTGTCTGAAATGGGACGACGAAGTCACTCACTACTTTTAATGAGCCATTAGATTTTATCGTGCGGATTACATGTCATTTATTATTGTTCGAGGCAAAAAATACGCCATCTAATCTTTTCTGTCACTGTCACTTCACAAACAGACTTTGCCAAGTTCTATACACCTAGATATCTAGACGACACGTTGGACAAACCTGACAGTGTTGGCGAGGGTGCCATTGGTGACCGCCTCGAGTTCGGACGGCACGGCGAGGCGCTCGGGCACGGTCCCACGGGACACGTGCACCGGCTCCACGCAGCGCTTCGGCAGCGGCATCACTACCCGCCGGCCGCCGCGCTACCTCCGCATACCTAGAACCAAATGACCAATCAGCTCACAGCACCAACAGCCTGACAGCGCACAGAACTCGAAATGAATACGGTCGAAACCAATTATGCTTTAGAGATAATCGGAAACCGTTTTTTTTTTTTAAAAAAAACCAATTGCATGAAAAGCCGCGTTCTACTCTAAGAAGGTTAGAGAAAGACGTGGTGTTCCGATTCGTTTGATTGAGTCTCTTACGGTTACGGAGTAGACCTCCTGGCGCCGTTCCTGCAGACAACCCACCGGAGTTCACTGCTTAGAAAAATGTTTATAAAAGGCAAATTTCAGAACCGCTCAATTTTTTCAGTTATATTTTGCAGACAGTGTTGGCGTCGTGCAAACTATGTATTGGATTCAAGGTTATCGCTGTGTTATAATACTTAAGGATGTGTATATGTGTACCCATCGGCGTATCTAGACCCATTTTAACTTAAAACTCTGGCCAGCAACATATATTAGAAACTACATGACACCCGCAACTCCGTTGCGCAAAAATTTGTTTATTGCACGAGAACCATACGTTTTTCCAGCATAAAAAGTATTCACCAGGTCATTCTGGGGTGGGCACGGCCCACCCGGCCCCCCTTTTTATACGCCTATGTGTGTCCCTTGGTAGGGTTCACTGTTGTAGCGCTAAATGAGACACTTATGCTATTTGCATGGGCAAACGTCAAAAAGTAAGACTTTCTTTATACAAAAGTTAAAAAAATATTCTATATGTGTAAAAATACTCTACTTTAACATTGAGCTATATTGCCAATATTCTGCAGCTAGCTTACGACTACAAGTTGTATCATACAATATTCTAAAGTGGGTCTTTAATAAACGTTATATGTTCATATTTGACCGATTAAATATGATATTACGATACGAGCAGTCCAAACGTACTTTAAACCTTAACGAAAAGCATTAGAATCGTTTTTCAAATGACAACGAGATGGTTCATTTTCTAAGAAAACGAAATCGCGACTCTACGGTTACGTACGCGTGGTTAGAGACGCATCTTTGGAATGTTATGGATATCACTATATAACATTGACACCGATTCGCATATTGGACTTCAGTGGCTTAGCACTTATTCCGGCGATAAACGAGGGCAGTTTTTAAAGATAGGCAAAAAGAGCTATTTGAACTGATTAATGACGCTGGCTTGTCAACGAATTTATCTAGACTATACCAGCTTAGAAACAAGCTCAATGTCCAAAAACAAAAAACCCGACCGCAGTAACCGTTGCAACTGAAACATCAAGTTGTGTATATTTCTAGAATGACTATTTAAAGACCTTCATTTTGATACCCTACTCGACCTAAATGGGCTAAACAAATTTTGGAACCTCATAATTTCGACTTCGAAATCCACCATGTCACTTGAGCTATCAAGACGCGTCTAACGATACCTCATACGTTAAAACCCATCAAGCCGTTTAGGCTGCAGAGCGTGCCAAGCAATTATACATACATTCTTTCGAAAAACATAACCCTTCTTCTGGCGCATTCGAGTAATGAAGGTAGTTTGTGTTCGTGTACACAAATTACCTTCATTACCCGAATGCGCCAGAAGGAGGGTTATGTTTTTAGCCAGAAATACTAGCTGGACAACTCACAGATACCAGCTTACTGTCCTGGCTTGAACAATTGGCTTAGTGAATTCCGGGCATTAGAGCGTAGTACCTCTAGTTAGAAAAAAACTCATTTTTTAATTATATTTTGGGGGGCAAGCGAGCAGAGGGTTTACCTGATCGTAAGCAACTGCCGTCGCTCATGAACACTCGCGACATCCGACAATCCGGGAAGTTGGGCCAACGGTAAACTCACTCACTGAACGAAACACACCACAATGCCGTTTCACGCCAATTTTCTGCGAAGAGTTGACTTCAAGCAGAAATATTTCAACTTAGACAAGACAAGATTTTTTTCGAGAACGAATAGCTAATTGAACGAAAACCACAAAAATTAAAAAGGAGTGCCATATTAGTACTACGGAACTAAACCCATATTTAATTTTCGGTTGTCGTTGATAAGAACAGCAAATTTTAATGTCACGAGTGATATCACTCGTTTTAGGAGTGCTGAATTTAATTGACGTGCCAAATGCCGCACTTAAACGTTATTTTCTTGTTAATTATTACCTAAACTAGCTTTCGCCCGCGACGACGAACGCGTATATATTTATATAAAAATATAAATATATTTTTTAAATTCTTTATAAGTTACTAGCTGACCCGGCAAACGTTGTTTTGCCATATAAATAATTTCCTCTAACATTTAGGGGGATGAAAAATAGATGTTAGCCGATTCTCAGACCTACTGAATATGCATACAAAATTTGGTTAAAATCAGTAAAGCCGTTTCGGAGGAGTACAAAGACAAACATTGTGACACGAGAATTTTATATATTAGATTACTGATCCAGCCCTGAATTCCTACTGAAATGATTGATTATGGTACTGGAAAGCTTATAGAGCGTTCAATGTTCTAGATTGAAGTATTGGAGGGAAAAAATTTAAACCGGCCTGGCTCCATTTTTTGAGAAATTTGCAGAGTAACACAGACTAATTTTGGTTTTGAAAAAACATCCCGTTTTTGAATAAATCTAATTATCTACCTATTGTCTTTTCGTTTAAGATTGACGGTATGGTTCATAAACCCTCCGGTAAAAAAAAATTGACATTTCTATACAAACCGCGCATATCAACAACAAAGTGACAATACAACGCTTTGTAAACAATTGTGTTTTGTATGGAAATGACAAATTTTTTGGCAGTGGGTTAATGAACCATACCGTTAATCTTAAGCGAATGCATTATAGTGTATCTATATACATATCTATACATCATACATCATATCCGTATACAACAAATATGCACATAATTTTAACTTTCAATAATGTTTTGTCGGATATGTCTCGACGTGCAAATATTTGGAAAATAATTATTATTTAAAAGACAATATTGTTAATTAAAAAGGAATACATACTTAATTGTCACAATTATCACAAATTATCAATTTTAAATGTCATTTTTCAATATTATAATACAGTTTCGCTGACAATAATTTAAATAATCTTTTTTTAAATTTATTTAATGTCATTTTTTTAATCATTTGGTAATTTGTTATATTTTATTTATTTATTTTTTATGTATTCTTACAACTATCTTTACAGACATATAATCCAATTCGATAGCGTAGTAAATAAATAAATTAAACATTTATGTCAATTATATATAAATATGTAAAAATAATATATACTATATTCTTTAATAAATTACACATGAATCCACACCAATGAACTTATGTATAACATATTATCGATGGTGTAACTTTTGTGAACCCACTCAGAGGACATACGAACGATAATAACGGATAGCCATAATATA